>JAIPMN010002705.1:0-10233 GCA_020650975.1 Apostichopus californicus | reverse complement strand
CCCCCCCCCCCCCGCAGCCTCCAACCCTTACCCCTATTTTTCTATAAAGTTTTTAAATACCTTGCTAAATACAGAACATTGCCTACAGGCCATGTGTGAAGATGTATCCATTGTGTAACAGCTATAATTTTGAACCAAAGATTGTTGCCAATGCATACTACATGCCTCTTCATTAAGGAGATGCTACAAGTTGTAGCGTAAAAGATGTCAATTTTTTAACCAACTACAGTGTAAGCCGTTTATTACATACCTCTACATTAGTCAGTAATCCCGGCGTATGACTTATGATATAATACATGCAATGTGCGACTTGGAATGCGTGGTAGATATTATGAAACGGAATCGGCCGGTAGTTCTTGCGAATTGTCAGAAAGAATCGGGCCAATACTGTCAAGTCAAACCTAGTTATTGAAGAAAAAAGGAAATAAAATGTAAATTAATAATCACCTGTCACCAATTCACAGATAGTGATTAAAAGGAGTCCTTAGTGACTTCTGAGTCGGCAGAAATTTATCACATTTTCTATTATTTTTTTGGACAAGACATCTAACCCCCACGAGACGGGTACACTTACAGCACCAATTTTCAAACTAACTGCCTGCCAGCATTGTTGACCAGACTTGGATGGTGGGAGGGGGGGGGTGTGGGTAGGACAGGGTTAATGTGGGATGGTGCTGAGAAGAGAACATCTGGTGCAACAAAGATACAAAATTAAATTGTGACCAGCAGGTTGTTTAATATCTACCATCCATAAAGTGGACACATTTAGTGAACTAGTGATTTTTTACATTTAACAACACTTTTCTCCTCCACTTGTGCTAGTCTGACAATGTTAAATTTCTATACAAGCGTAAACACTCACGTATCGGAGCCAAACAGGTCATGAACCATCTGTATAAACAGCTCTGGTAGAAAACGCTCAAACTGCTTGCAATCAAACTCGTGTCTGAAAGAAAAAAAAAAAGGTGAAATAATGACTCATCATGCACCTTAACATCATTCCTAGTTGATAGAAACTACTAGAAATTTTTTCGGTTGATTTCCTGCAATTTCAGTTGAGAGTAGTTAGTTCTTTTCACAGCTAGGGACTTCTAGTTGAGTCTAGTTAGTTCCTTTTCACATCTATAGACTTTAAGTAGAGAGTAGTTAGTTCCTTTTGACAGCTATGGACTTCCAGTTGAGAGTAGTTTTCAGCACTAACCTGAATGTGCTGGTTGTTATTTATCATGAGAAGGTGAAATGCCTGACATTTACTTCTGACAACCAAGGATTTATTTTAATTCTGGATTAATATTATTTGAATTTTTCAATGGTTATCAAAACATATTGTATAATATGAAAAAGAAGGTGCATCAGGGGTGTTCTATTAAATAAGTACATGTACAATCATGCTCTTTCAATTAACTTAAATGCAGTCTATGGACCCAATCGGATCGGTTTTTTTTCAATGCAATTGTTTGCCCAAAAAAAATCAGGGAAGGGGGTGGGCTATAAAAGACAAACAAAGGAGGGGGGAGGACTGAAACATATATAAGAACAGAAAAAAAAGCAAGCAACTATGGGATAAAGTCAAGGTGTATATAAAAAAAAACATGATAGTTTTATAATGCCTATTCCAAGAAAGCGAGTACACTACTTTTCCAGGAATGTCGGGATCCTTTATCAGAAATTGATGGCGTTCCAGTTCATTGGTATTCTGTATTATTATTATGCATAAACCAAAGGACTTGAAAACAGGAACGTCAAGTGTAGCTAAAACTGTAACATGGAATTCAGGTGACTTGTAAAGGATGTGAGGTATTTGGCAAACTCAAGGAGTTAAAACAGTGTCGGGGGAGGGGGGGGGGGCTGGGCTTAAAAGCCTGCTGCTTTATCAAAAAACAGAACACTAAATCAGCTAAGATGTTTAATGTTTAGAAAATTATATCAGAGCTGATGAAACAAATTAAATGCTATAAGGTCCCTTTACTAAATTACAATTAAGACACATCCAAAGGAATAAAAACAAATAGATAAAAAAAATAAAAATAAATAAAAAGGTTGAATTCCTTACCGATCAAAGTTAGCAGGAATAACAAAGTTTTGTTTACACCATCTGGTTACCACCCTGTTTGCCTCTGCCTTGGTAGATGTGGAATGATAGTGTAACTGTTCCTGGGTCACTGCTAGGATCCGTTCAGACTGCTGAATAGAACTGTATATCTGATATAAGATGGACGAAAAGTTTTGGTTTATTCACTGGTTATTATCAGTGAAGTACAAGCTGGGAACCGCCATGCTTAATTACAGTACATTAATAACTTATGATGATAAATTCTTTTTCTCTTTTGCGGATAACTTGTAAGCAATACATACATTCGATGCAATCCTATGGTAGGAACTAGAAATAATGGAAAATCAGACTATTGTAACAAGATGCTATTTTAGCCCCCCCCCCCTCTTAAGGAGGTGAAGGGAAGGGGGAGGACCAATATAGTCCCAGCAGTGATATTCATGTGGATGTGATACCCCCATCAAAGGCAACTTTAAAAGTACCAGTGAAAATTGGAATGACTCCTGGCCCACCAATCTCAAACCAATGTTGGCTCCCTGAATTTTGACTTTATTCCAAACTGGGTAGGCATATTCCCAGTCCAAGTTATAATTGCCCTTTCAATCCCGAGTTAAAATTTTTTTTTCAGTTATTAGATTTCAAAACAAGAGAAATAGCATTACATAATTTATGTATTGAGAAGCCTACATCATCGTTATTCATTTTGTGTTATAAAGGACCATTCAAGGTATATATAATCAGTGGCGGAGCTAGGGGTATTGGTCGGGGGGGGCGAGAATGTTCTGTAGGGGCGCTTTCGACACTATCTAAGCGGAGCGCCACCACAGGATGGCGCGGAGCGTAGAGAAATTTTTTGAGTAAAGATCACCGGAAATGACCTTTTCCGGGCCTTGCTTATTTGCAGATAAACGAAGAATAAATAGGTGTCATCGCCATTTTGTCAGAAAATTACACCAACAAAATGTGACAAATGTCAATAGGTATTTGAGAGCGCAATAAAAAAAAGTCAATAATCGCAAAAGTGGTAAAAAGCTGAAAAGGGCGCCAGCAGTCCATATGAGTCCGTCAGGGGGGGGCATCCGCCCCCTCTGACTGTATGGACGCTCCGCCACTGTATATAATTCTAAGTCTTGAAACAAATGTGGATCTAAATTCATAATTGGTCTATGGTGCATGGCAGGAGGGTAAAAAAATATTTTAAAATGTACCCAAATTTATAATTGTAATGGAGGGATCGTCTCTATATTTGACAGGTTATTGTTGATCAGGGTAATATTGCGATGCGCCTTGGTAGATATATCTGTGCTTTATAATCCTCAATATTATTATTTTTATTATTATAATTAAGGACTCAATCTTGACATTTATACATCACGTTTTTTAAACAAAGAATAGTTTATCCTTGCAATGTAACTGGAAATGTCGAATTGTTTCAACTTATTGTAATTCTCGTAAATCCACTCGGACAGACCGACAGGAGTACAGATTATACTGCATACGCATACCTTGGAATAGTGGAGTGCGAGTGCGCAGTATATCGCAAACATACGGAAATTGGATTCATCATTTTGGTCAAAGATGTGAGGGGGTCCATTCTTATTGATCATCTGCACCACTCCTATGACCTTGCCACGGCTGACAATAGGCATACAGAGGATGTTACGTGTCGTATATCCAGTAGCGACATCCACCTCCCTGCCAGAATGATAACGAGATTAGTTAATTGATTATTGACTATTTAACAGGAATGAGAGACCACCCTGTGAAGGAAAATAACATAAAATAATTTGAAAATGAAACGAAAAAGGAAACATTAATAATTTGCATACATGCTACAATCTCTGGGAATCACATAGATGGTAGCTTTTAGTGTCCATACCCATCTGGCTGATTTAACAACAATAAATACAAGTGGCCAAAAAAATACTGTTAACTACAGTGGCCAAAAAGGTCCATTTGTTTACTATTTGAATTGAAATTCTGAAGACATGACAAGAGCATTCCTTTTATAGCTGTCAAGTTGCACCATTTTATAAGTATTAGACTACAAATTCAAAATGGTTCTTGTCATCTCTTAGCATGACAGATGACGTTGCTAGATTTGAGAGCTACATTGAAAGCAATGCCTAAAGCGAGAGAGCTTCAAAACCTACTCTTGTTTTTATCTTGTAATGGATGTGGAAAGGGGGAGGGGTGTGTGTATGTGGAATAGCACTTTTAGTTAAGTGTCACAGTATGAAACAGATCAAAGTTTTGGAATCCATTTCAATCTTATTCCGTCATGCCCCTTCTGGGCTACCATAGTCATCTAATCAACTGTGAAGCCGAATTAACCAAAGGTGTCTGAAGTAACAGATTAAAATGGAATGAGGTGAATTTTAATGCCCATGTTATTAATAGCTTGATGACTTCTTTCTATCAAAACTTGGAGTGATGATAAAGAGCTAACTGGGATACTTTCGATTGATGTTTTATTATAAATTTTGGTATGAAAATATTTTTAATGCGTTGAATGCTTCCTGCTGAATAGTACATTTTAATATAAATAAGAAAACAGAGACACTGTGTGTACATTGAACCCAAAATCGCCAAAGCATGTTGAAACGAGGATCAATGTTAAAGGTTGAAAAACATTATTAGCCCTCAGAGTACTCAAGTACCAGTACTGTAGATAAGAAACTAGTCTAACCAACAGGGAACTTACTGCATGCAAGTACTTTACACAATAATAAAATACTTTAACATCATTGACAAACCTGTTGAACCTTGGATCGTTGTAAGCATTGGGGATGTTAACAACCTCACCAGTTCTAGCAACGTGCCCAGCAATACCTTTCTCTATTGGAAATCTGTAGGAAAAATCAGAAAATTGTGTTATTTACCAGTTAAGTACATATTTCTTCTAAAAGAAAAGGGGGTGAGAGAATGGGGTAGGAGGTTGGGGGTAGAGGAGGATTGAGGGAGGATGGGGTAAGGATGTGCAGGGAAAACATTGGTCATAGTATTCATAATGATCAGCAGTTATTTTTACAACGCTTAGGCGACCACAAACGTGGGAGAAGCCACGGATTACAACTTACATGTTGGGTGGCTTCCAATTCAACATTTTAACTCAAATTTGAAATCTTTTCAATTTAGAAAGTCATTTCAAATGGGAAAACCATAGATTGCTCTTGGATGAAAAACCCACCTTACTATGACCCGGCAGGGTATCGAACCCGGAACCTCCCGATTGCTAAGCCTCATTGCTCCAAATGCCACCACCTTTATCCACTCGGCCACAGCACTGGTATATATCACCACATATAGCCCAGATATATTTGATTCATTCCTATTCTCAAATTATCATGACTGTGAGCTAACCAAAGGGAAGTGATTATCAGATGAAGGAATATTGCCATCATGTGTGACAAACTCGTCCTGCGTTGCATCTAATAGGTTTTACAGCAATGACTTTCAAGCATTGATGAACATTGGTCTGTCTCCAAAATTTGTCCCTTAAAGGGAGTGAAGACTCGCGCAAAAAGAAACGTCTAATGCCGGTAATCTGACCTAGTTTCGAATGAGTTGTAACAGAAGTGTTAGACACCACCATCGATCCCAGAAAATAAACACACAGCTTGCTACCGTTGGTAATTAGACACTAGTGTACAGTCAGTACATACAGCTGCGGTCAATACCCACAGCACAGTGTACAAACAATACAGGGATGGACATCTCAGGTCCAGCTAAAGATAACAAGGTATCACGTTTCATTACTGTCTGCATTTTGTAGCGACAAGAGAAAAACTTCACTTGCAAGCAACGGAAAGTTAACTTTCTAAAGATGGCGGCAAGCTGTTTGGGGTCAGTCTTCAATGCTTTTAATGTTACCTAATTTGTTTCTTTTTGGAGTAGATCGGTCTTCCGTCTTTGGTCAAGCCTTCGTCGAAGAGATCTGCGTAAAGTTCTTCGGTTTGGCCATCCAGGAGAAAGAGCGTACAGCGATCAGCCTGAACAAGATCCTTGGCAAATGTCTGTGCAGGAAATATAAAAAGTATAAATAATAATCAGAAGAAGGTTAATATCAGAAAGAATATCAGTCTTATTTTCTTGCAAATTAATAACTTGTTTAAAAAAAAAAACAGCATTGCTAAAAAGGGTTGAAATAAAGGGTACTTAAGCGCTCCAAAATCGATCCTGATCATAAAACCACGATAAAGTGTACGTGACTGTGGAAACAAGTTTTAAAAGGATGATAAGGAAATAATAAGGGGAAAAAAATAAGGAAATAAGTTTTGTTATTATATGTATCCTTTGGCCTGATTGCAGAGAATCACGTTGAACTGTAACAATATTGTGATAAAAATCAGCATATAAAGCACCTACAGCTAGCAAGTTGGGTTGAAAAGTGCATACCTAATCACCACCATTCTGTTCTGTTAGTTACTTTTAGACTAGACCTGTATGTACTGGCATTACCTAGCAGCCAGTATTGTCACCATATGAGACAAGTAGAGCCTATGAATGTTGCCATCTTGCACTAGCAACCAAGCCTGTAGCCTAAGTTCCATTTTTCTTCATTTTTTTCGGGTGGGAGGGGGGGGGGATTTTTTTGTTTGTAGGAATAACAGGCACATATATTGCCTGATGTCATCCCTTGGGAGGTGTTTAAGGGGAGGGATATCCCCTCCCTTATGATAAATTTTCATTTGGGTTTACAGAGGGCTTGAATGCAAAATGGTACTATCATTTCCAACATATTTACTTAATTTGTATGGCACGAATTAAGTATTCATTTTTCAGCATCTGTTCCTAAATGCAACGCCATAAATTTGGAACAAAGTTTGGAAGCATGCTGAGGCCAAACACACACAATTTACTCTACAAACTGACTGTTCTATTCCTAAAACCATATGCATACATTAATACAGTGACATTTTCAAGTCTTTTCTTCAAGCACTGATCAGGAGGTTACTACCAACTCCTCCCTCATCTTGATAACTATTTCGTTGACTCTTACCATGATGTGTTCTGTCAGGGTGTCAATAGCAACGATATCATCAAAAATAACCCTGCAAGAAGAAGATGGAAGGAAAATGTGTTTCCATTGTTTCACTGACACATCTAACTTGCTGTTAACAATTCAATTTCAGTTTATTCCAGCATAATTTTCAAACAATTTCTAAATATGAAGCTGCTAAGGAATGTAAATTAAGAAATAAAATAAAAGCAATACAAATTTAAGAAAGTGAGGTCAAAATATTGGGGAGGGGGTTGGAGGGCAGGAAGGGGGGTGTAAGTTAATATTTAATCAGCAAAGGTTGAAACAGTAGAAAGTTTATAACATATTTGCTAATCCTCCTCATTGGATGAAAACAGGGCAGCTCTGTATATGAATGAGTTTCATCAATATTTTTAACAAGATATGCATTTATATCAGAATGTTTCTATTCAAAAACATCCAGTGTTCTAGTAGTAAATCATAGTTACATAGCAGTTAGAGAGCTTCATGGGGTTATAAGTGTTAATTCTGACATACATAACTCCTGAAAATGTAGAAAAGCAATTTAAGGGTTGACATTTGTAGTCCTAAAGTTTTGCCACTGTAAATAAAATCACATCATCAGGGAGGCATTGACAAATTATATTTTTTAGACAATCAGGGGACCAAGGTACTGAGATGAATCAGACTGTTACAGACAACAACAACAACAGTGATCAGAGAAAGACTTTATAATTACGGTGATTAAAATTGAAAAAGACTAATTTACCATTGTCACCCGTATAATTATACTACCTTGAAACTTCCAGAAGAAAATTATTAAACTCTCTTTGTTTAGTGAGACCCATGCAAGCCTACAAACAAAACAAAATAAATGAAAATATAAATATACTTTTTCCAGAACTGGAGTATCATTTCAGATGCATCATATTATAAATAAATAATAAATAAATAAATAAATAAATACATACATACATACACGTACGCAAACACGCATACACCCTTACATACATACACGCATACTTACATACATAAATAAATCAATCAATCAATTAATAAATCAATAAATCAATCAATAAATCAATCAATACATAAATAAATAAGAAAAAGACCGTAGTGACTTTGATTTTTTTCACTTTCCCAAGTCAGTAGTACAAAGCTTCATCATTATAGCACTGCCAAGTATGACCGTAGTGCCTATTCCAGCCTCCCCCTACCCCTTATTCCCCTCACCCCAACCAAAAAGAATCTAAACACTTGCCTTTGCATCCATATTATAAATCGATATCACTGTAAAACAGTATACAGAGTAGTCTCACATACTAGACTTGGTTCCTATTTAATGCCACCGCCCCCCCCCCCCCCCAAAAAAAAATGTACTTTTTTGATTAATAGCAGCCAAACTCAAACCAGAACTTGATCCAGTGACACAACTGAACATGAAATCTGCTAAGATTGTGATTCCCTTGAGTCAGAATGTAACAGAAAATGTCATGAATGATAATACTAATAGTTTATAGCTCATCTTACTTGTGTCTTGTCGATTGCTATTCCCATCCACAGCAGGCACCTGGAGACAAGCTGCCAAAAGAGAAACAAACACCAGTGAAAACCTGATTTATCTGGTCTGGAGGTTATCTGGATAATCAAAATATCTGGATAATGAAATGGTTTGCCATTGTATTTGATACATAATAGTTTGTCGTAATTAATAAGCTTCAAAGAAGTCAAAGAGTAAATTCTCATGGGCCACTAACTAAAAGTATATTGTCCCCTGGAAGCAGCAAACCACAATTCCTAGGTAGCACCTAACTTTGCTATTGTTCTCGGAGAATAGCAGCTGGAGTGTGTTTGCACAATTTTGCACAATAGCATCAGGTTTTGCATACATGTTTTGGCTGTGTGCACTCATCCATAGGGCTATATGTACACACATCATGAGCATCTCTCTAACGGGCTGTCGCTGGCGGCTAGCCTTTAGCGAACCTTCCCTCACATTCCAAGTACTTTAAAGAGGACGTATGTAGTAGAATCATAGGCGTAGGAGCCTAATTTGATTTAGGGGGCTGTAACGACTTGCCCGAAAAATGTAACCAAAATTTTTTGGCTCAACATGTTAATGTGCATATCATATAGGCATTCATTGGTTATTACATGCCAATAACATACAATCATTTTTCGTGTAACCCTTCCATATTGGTAACATTATTGGGGAAGTCGTAACAATAATAATAATCATAATAATATAAGTTTAACCATTAAAAAACACATTGCAAATTATCCTTCTTTCAGTAGGTGCCCGAAAAATTCTCAGCATATTGCCCGAATTTCCACTACAAAAAGGTTTGGTTGGGGGGGGGGCTGCAGCCCTCCCAGCCCCCCCGCCTCCTATGCCTATGAGTAGAATAATGTACTTGTAAGTTGTGATATCGATAGCTTTCATGAGTTAAATCGTGGATTAGTCACGCAGCGGCCATATTTAACATCCTCCTTTCTTCAATTTTCTTCTGTGAAATGTACTTGTTTTGAATATTTTTTGTACATGAAGCAATGAATTTGAAGACCTCTTAGCTTGTTATAATATCTTTAGCACGTAATCTCCTTCAATCAAAAAAGCCGTGGACACTACAATGAATTAACCATACGAGATATTACAGCCCAGAAAAATTCCAATGAGTGTTTTAATGGGTGGGCTGAAGGGGAGCTCTTTAAACTCATTTATATGGATCAGTAAAAGGTCTCTACACCCTTTGAGAAAACCAGCCCCAACAACTGTTTGTTCTGCTCAGTGCAGTTCAATGCACTTGTTTCAGTTGAACAGAAAAAGGCCCGTCTAATGGGGAGTGTCGGTGGGAGTCTTCTGTTAAACAACAATTCAAACAAAACAATTGTTATGTACACATTTTGAATGACGGGAACAATGAATTGCAATTCGAATTGATTATGCCGACACCTACATAGAAGAGAGAAAATTATTTCCACTTTATTCTGAAAGAATTCCCCTATTTAGAGTAGGGAGTGCTAATGCCTCAAGTATCCAGAGAATTTTTACAAATCAAGGCCATTTCATGTTCACATGTAAAGTGTTAATTAGTCACATTGACAGTTCACACATATAGACCGTTCAACACTTACTCACAAATTTCTAACCGATATCACAGCCGAGAGTGGAATTTAAAAGGAACACTACAAAAAA
>JAIPMN010002704.1:7915-22840 GCA_020650975.1 Apostichopus californicus | reverse complement strand
CCACCCCCCCCCCCCCTAAAAAATGTATTATATGTATACAAATTCTGCAAGAAGTTGCCTAGCCTAGGCCTATAGTTAGGTGTTGTTGTTTCTTTGCTTTTTTCACAGGGAGAACCATTTCCAGGTCTATAATTTCAGGCCACTGATAAAAGTAGGCCAACACACAACTGTGTTGGTTATGGCCTCCAACTGCTGCCAAATTATGCATACCTCTGCATGTTCTTTGTCATAAATTTAAGGTAAAATCCCAACTTCTAGATAATTAAATAACTTTTTTGACAGTTGACTGTCAGACAATACTTAGACCAGAAATGTTAAAAGAAAATATTTCATGCTAATAGCAGTAATGGATTTGCTGTTAAAGTTACTTAGTCCTGGAGAACACAGGCTTTTTTTATATATCATCAGGCTTGGCCCTATTTTGCCAAATTTGGATAACAGTTGTAACACTAAAGTTAGTTATTCACAAAATATACTGTCAGAAGCTCATTTCAGAAAATAAATTATCCTGCAGGCCTAGCCTACTGATGGCAAGGTAAAAATCTATCGGTCGCATTTGATTATGAATAGTGTACTACTTGCAGTCTACATTTCTGTATGGAACTATATCATCTTGTATGCCTAACACCAGTCAGGCCAAGTATAAATATATACAGTGTAACAATAACACCTAGCCTAGGCCTAGCCTATGCCCAGAGAGACACACATTTTTACTGCTGGGCTCTATATATTATAATGCAAGCTTAATTCAATTTCACACAACCAACAACAGCATATTACCTGTTGGTACCTCAACTATGATTCGTCTTTTTCGGTTTTGAAAAGCGTTTGAAATTGCATCGTAGTTTGTCACGAAGATAGCCAGTGCGACCATTACAGATCGCTAGCGCCAAGTTAGCTTGACGTCTGCTACCATACCATATGCATTGTGCGGTACGTAACTATGGTAACAAAGTCAACGATTTTGACGACAAGATCAATCATCAGCTTAAGAGATGAGATGCAAACAGGTGCAAGACTCGAGGAAAATGGGGATTTATTAAGGTTTGAAAAAAGTGTAGCAGAGATATACATGAAAAGCCTGACCCACTGTTAATGCTTATACTTGCATGTTTTTGTGTCTGTTCATAGAGGAACGGAGTTGGAAAGCCTTCAGAAATGTACGTTATAATTATGTTTGTTTCTCTCGTTGTCCTTCCATCAGTGGCCTAAACAGGGTGCATGGGGTGTGTGCACTGGGGTGGTTTGAAGTTTCATAAACTACCATCTGAAAGAGCAGGTAAATGCAATGATACCGTTGTTGGTGTTTTAAAGTTCCGTTTGTTAAACAAAGAAAAATAAGATCAAAATGTAACCAACATTGGGTACTGAACTTGGGTATGTATATAACTGTAATATTGTACAGAAGGAGAGGGCGCTGTGACTGTTTTTCAGAAACGTATATTTAGAAATAATCGGTTCTGTTCTCATTCTAAGCTAGACGCACAGAGCAGTATTTACTTGAAGGGCTCTCTGTGTCATACTTTGATTTCCTTTGAAAAAGGGAGATCGACTTATACCGATTTAAATCGACATATACCAGTTTCCTTCGACTTATACCAGTTTCCAGCAGCTGAAATTGACTTCTACCGATTTAAATCGACATATACCAGTTTCATTCTACATATCATCGATTTAAATCGACATATACCAATTTCATTCTACATATCATCGATTTATTTTACTTATCATCGATTTAAATCGATGATAAGTAAAAGAAATCGATGATATGTCGAAGTAAACTGGTATATGTCGATTTAAATCGATGATATGTAGAATGAAACTGGTATATGTCAATTTAAATCGACATATACCAGTTTCATTCGACTTATACCAGTTTAATTCGACTTATACCAGTTTAAATCGACATATACCGATTTAAATCGATGATATGTAAAATAAATCGATGATATGTCCATTTAAATCGACATCTACCAGTTTAAATCGATGATATGTCGAATTAAATCGGTAGAAGTCAATTGCCGTGGACTTATACCAGTTTCTAGCAACTCAAATTGGCATATACCTATTTAAATCGACATATCATCGATTTAGCTCATTAACATATTCCAAATCCCGATTTCGGTGATGATTGACATGTGGAGATACATCACGTGTAGTCACCTGACATCCACGATATCAAGTCAACTTGGCCAGAGAGTTTAGCATGAAATATTTGTAATGTGCAACACTTTGCAACATGTATTAAACCGAGTCCCTGATGCAATATTTTCTGTTTCTAATAAAGTTCAAGGAATTATCCTGTAAGTTGAAATTTTATATATATGATGGCGTGATTTTATTTCTAAAATCAAAACCAAACTTTTATCAAACTTCGTTTCACCAAGTCATGTTGCAACACACTTTGTTAGTGTTCGTCAGATCATTACTATGAGAATATCCCATTTTGCGGTACATGCAAGAAGCTTACAAAATTATTTTGTCTGGACTATCCCAAGTGTGTAAAAATATTGGATAGGAATATCCGCACTGCAATACACAATGGTATGGAGCATGGACTGGGAATTATTGACTATTTTAGTTAAACTTCGGTAAAAGTTAGTCATATACAAAAAATACCGACATACCAAGCTCTTATTCCACTTGGTTGCGGTATGTCCTGATAATGTTCACTTCACACTTCAATTTTCTATCTGTTGGTGCTCTAGTACTGTGCACCCTTGGTATTTGTATCGTGATGTAAAGCTATGATCGGAATCAATAACTAACTTCGACTCACTGATCAGCTGAGCTACGTCCGATTTAGAAGTGCGAAGCCTGTAATTTTGTAAATTACCTGAGGTTTGATTTTCAACGATCTGCCTGCCAGCTACAGTCCGGTCGAAAATAAAGCATTACTTGCATCATATAAGTCCACAGCTTGCTAAGGTAAATTTCAAGGAACATATTATTATCATGCACCATAGAGTTGGTCATCTGGGCTAACTAAATGTAAATATACCAGGGCTAGTACCAGGCTTACTAATAGTAATAGTACACCAACTTAGGCTATAAAAATATGCCTAGGGTCTAGGTCTACACTACAGTAGCTGAGAATGGTCTAATTTACAGCGCTTACTCGGGCTCAAATCCCATAGATAATGATTAAGTCTAACTTGTATGTTGACTTTGCACACAAGCCATTTCGTTAATTTGTCTATGTACCACAAACATATATTCACTTTGAATGCGAATGGTTTTCGAGAAATATAATCTAGGGGTAGATCCTAGGCCTAGTAGGAGCCTCATTCAAACCTGTGTGGGTGGTGACAACTCTCCCTTCCCCTAACCTCTATAGGCTATACGAAATTTTATATGACCCCCCTCCCCCCTATTCATTTTCATATATATTACTTGCAGGTTTAAGGTTAAGAGGTCAGGTGGTTAATGTTTTTATTGTCGTTAGTATTGCTTCATTTGCAAACTGTACAACTTTCCCGTTTTCTGTTTCAAACTGAGATACATGTGCATGTATTAATTTCTGATCAAGTCAGAAAAACAGAAAAAGCTCACATTACTCTGTTAACAAATATTTAGAAATCAAATGAAGCATTCTGACGATATGGCCTAGATGTAGACTATAAATAAGGTCTACATAAGTAGTCCTAAATGCGAGGTTTTGCCAATAAATATGGTTGAAAAATGGGGAAGGGGCATACATTCATAATAGTGATTCATTCCTTCCCTGGCTGAATGCAAGATATCCCATGACTGACAATCGAAGTTGTTGACCCCCCTACTCCCCACACCCCCTTTTGTACATGCCATACTGGGTTGTTAGTTGAAGCTTTGTTTATAAGAAATAGCTTTTTAGCATATTGTAAGTGTAATGTTAGTACTGTATCAGTTCACATTCATTGTAACTTATTCTATTTGTTCTTTTCTTTTTGGTATTATTTACCACTGAAGCAAATATTCTCATCTTCTCATTGTAGTAAACAAAGTCACCATGGGACCGTCTGCTTCCACAACTTTGGCAATTTTAGCTGTTGCCCTAGCTATTTATATCATGTATCCACCCCCAGACTTTTCCCCAAGAGTTAAAAAGTGGAAAGAAAGAGGAAGTTACTTCACCTTTAATGGCTACAACATCTTCTATCATGGTTAGTATTTTGCTTTCATTTGCAAACTGTACACGTCATGGCTGCATATTAATATGCCATTTCATGTTTCAAAACTGAGCTACATGTGTATGTATTAATTTTATGATCAAGTTACACAATTCAGAAAAATCTCACATGACTCCTGAAGTTATTTCTTAATTCATGGAACAAACCAAATTAACAGAGGGTTTAATTCTGGTTTCTAATTTTGACTAAATCTGAGTAGTTGACTTGACTTTGTAGCCAATTTTGTATCACCAAGGATGCACATAGACAGAAAATATACCTTAGAGCACTAGCACCGGCTTTCTTATAACAGAGCAAAGCAATGGAATCAAGAAGGAGCTTCTTGATATGGAAGTGACAACAAAAAGAAACTTTATGGCTCTTCTGAAAATATGTACCTAGAGACAAATGCATTTACAAAAGCCTTTTATGCAGATTTTTATAAAAAGTTTACCATGCTGTTTTAATTCTAAAGTCAATGTCATAAACTTAATTATGTTGATTTGCAACTTTCCATGGCAAGCAATGATTTAATAGTCAATAATGTCTGCTGATTAGATGTAGTTGAAACTAGCATGACAAATTGTCTGGACAATAAAATTTTTAGAATTAAATTATGAGGGTTATTAATTACCCTCTCATTAATTTTAGTTTGGCCAAAAAAAACAAAAAAACAAGGAGGACTGTGAGGGGTTCTTAATTAGTTTGAACAATTGTGAACATCTTTTGAGTCAGTTTGGTAAAATTGCTAACCAAATGCATAATAGGGATTTTAAGCAGCCAGTCTGATAAATGTGTATCACCCTAACTTTTGTCTTTACTTACTGGCCTGTTGAATCATAAGGATTTAATTCTAAAAGTAAAGTATGTCTGGGATCATAACTCTTTGATTTATTAAACGGAAGATGTTACTTTTGATACTTAAATTAATCTCTGCAAGATTTTTTTTTTCTTTTCAGATGATCAAGGTGCCGGACCATCAACTGATGTTTTACTTATCTTTCATGGCTACCCAACATGCTCTTATGACTTTCACAAGGTCAGGGTACACAACTGTTACTATGATATTCTCTTATTTTGAAGAATAGTAGGCTTTGTTGAGGTACAAATTATTTTGATGTGACACTTACAGTAATTCAGCCAGAAAATTACATTTGTTAACAAACATACTATGGCCTTGTAGTTTGTTGGGTGAGTCTAACCTGTTAGGGTTACAATTGAACACCTGATGGTAACCTCTGAAAATGATATTATTGTTGGATATAACTATCAAACAATGTTAGGGTAAACCTTCCATGTGATATATGTCACACCATTTTAGCCATTTGAATCTAGCCAATCTTGATCATTTCGTCTCAGGGTTTTAGCTAGAAATAAGAATTAGCTATGGAAGGGAGGTGGCAAAATTATCTTTAATTGAAATTCTTACTTGCAAAATGAAGGCAATGTTTTTATTATGCTTTACAAGCAAATGAAAACTGTCATCAAAATGTTGCAATTGTTTTATTATGCTTTTCAAGCAGATGAAAACTGTCATCAAAATGTTTTGAAGTCTACAATTTTTGTTCTTTTCTCTCTAAACACCTTTGCGTTTTTCGTTGTTGTCCATTTTGATCACGTTTGCCACGGTGGTAGTTTGTCTTGCCTGCTCTTACAGGAGATTAAGTTGTTCTTGTAAAACCTGCAAGATAATTATCTTCAGAGTTTACAAGTAAACTACTGGTGTTGACAAAGTTTTGAGGGAAGAACTAGATTCACACAGGTAAAAGGAAAGATGGCGCTAGACAAGTGTGGAATTGTGGGGGCGCTATTTAAGTGTGGAGTGTGGGGGCGCTATACAAGTGTGTAATTATGGAGGCGCCATATAAGTGTGGAGTGTGGGGGCGCTATACACATGTGGGAGTGGACTCTGATTAAATGGTATAGTTGGCGTGATTTATCACTTGATAACTTATTATGATGTAGTTTCATGGTGTGATGTATTACGTCACAAGTTTCAATCTGCAGAGCGTT
The DNA here is from genome assembly GCA_020650975.1 of Apostichopus californicus. Lineage (NCBI taxonomy): Eukaryota > Metazoa > Echinodermata > Holothuroidea > Aspidochirotida > Stichopodidae > Apostichopus > Apostichopus californicus. The sequence continues at coordinate 16,679 of JAIPMN010002704.1, read as the reverse complement.
TTACATAGTTAAACAGTAAACACTGCAACGAGACATTTAGTTTATCATTAAATACATTAAATTAAATGAAGACCTGTAATTGTTGAATTACCATCACATTTTCAATACCTTAGGTGTGGGATAGCTTGACAGAGAGATTTGGCAGAGTTATTGCAGCTGATTTCCTCGGTTATGGATTGAGCGATAAACCTGTGAGTAACATCATTAACTGTAAAAGATTTCAAAGGCTTTCTTAAATCGTTGCTGCTATTTGAATTTTACAAATAAATTATTAATAACAATGCTGTCTAGGTTCTTTTTCTCTTTCTTAAATCAAACTCTGCCCTAAAGCATGAACTTTAATTCTGTGCCCAGGAGGAAGGGAAGTGTTAGGGCAGGGGGGGGGGGAGGAATTGAAGAGGTGGCTGAGGAAGAGAGGGGACAAAATACCCTAGGAAAAATCAAGACAATAATCTAAAGATTGATAAATGCATTGAGTTATAAGTGTCAAGTGCACCAAATATGCCTTAAGGTGCCAAGAGGATAAAAGTTCATACACAAGCTGTTCCTCCATTTCCAAATCCATCAGTTAGACTCAAATTTCAGTATATGCCTTCATCCACAAATGGATGCATTAGACAGAATACATCCAAATGAGTTACCTTATGTTTTAAATGATCTTATGTTTAAATTAGAAGATGCCATACCCCTCCCCCTCCCATTCCCCTCCGTCCCCACCCACACCTAGCTATGGTCATGAATATTTTAATAACCTGAAACAGGTCCTGTGGTGGATGTGTAAGACGTCCTTTGTATCCATTCTGTTTTTAGGTACAATACGACTACTCCATTGTGGACCAAGCCGACATGGTAGAGGCCTTGCTTGAGAAACTGGGTGTAAATGCCGTTCATATTTTGAGCCACGACATGGGAGACACCGTCGGACAGGAGCTCATTGCAAGGTCTGTACAACGTAAAAAATCGGTGTCACAGCCAGCATTTTGTTGATAGCTTAAAGATTTTGTCAGTGTTGTAGTGCTCTAAGAGTACTCGAGTACTCTCCTGCGAGTACTCGGTACTCGGATGCTAAAGTACTCTGACTCGTCATTCAGTACTCGTACTTGTACTCGATGTAAAGTACTTGGTACCGGGTCAGGACGAGTACGTTAGAAGTACTTACTTGTAAAACTAGTTATGTAAAAAACAGAAAGTCGCATGATTTGTTAATGCTTTTGGCATTTAATTGTGTTACTTTATAGTGCTATACTCATACATCTCCATCACAGTAGTATCATACATGTAGGCTAATGTATTACCATGGACGTATTTAATGTAGAAAGATACAGAATTCATGACTGACATTGCTCAATTTGCTAACAACACCACTGGTAGCATGCTTACAGTATTACTATTGTGTACACATCAGGAAGTTGCTTTGCAACTGCGGCCTTGTTATTTCAAAATCAGATAAATTCTGATGAAATTGATGCATTCTGAATTTGGCAGATAATGACTAGATCCAAACAATGTCATCACATTCAACTGTTACATAGTTTGTTGACATGGAGATGATCAGGGAGCAGTAGTTAGCAGAAGGTTCTTGTATATTTAATACATTGGGTACTCAAAAAGTACTCTGATAAATATATAGTTCTTCTCAGTACTCGGATTGTATTAGTTTGTACTCAGACACTGGAACTTGTATCCTATAGAGCAGTGCTACGACTTTGCTACTTGTTTCTCGGATTCTCAAATACTCGAAATTACTTGGTACTTGGCTAAAAGTATTTGACTACAACACTGGGTTTTACGCTATTTGGATCCACAATCAGAATAAATTGCGAGGTGCACGGCAATGTTAAATTACAGGTTTCTGATCGTGTTGAATATGATGTATTATTTAGTACCAATGCATCCAGTTTACAAGAGGTTCCTTGATATTGCTTCATGCTTTAATGTTTTACATATTACCAAATTTTCCAAGTTTAAAATATTACAAATTAAATTTTGTCTCCTTTTCAATTTTGAATTTTAATTTGTCTTCATTCATACTATCTTCAAGACGAGAAAGTCGACAATAATCGTAACCATTCCATTCTCAACCTGTTTCTCATTTCTCCTTATAGGTACAACGAAGGAAAGGCAAAGTTTGACATTCACAGCGTATGTCTGATGAACGGAGGTGAGTCACTCCATGCCGTAGGACGGCATGTAAGAGGGAGGGGGGGGGGCTCTTCCTGGTCTGGATAGTAAGGAAGTGACCATAGAAGTGATATATGTGATACTAGTTGATAATATCAAAGCAGTCTACAATACTACTTGGACACTCGTAAGAATTCTGTTCCTAACTGGAAGAAGGATCGTTTGAAGCAATCAATTAGAAAAGTATTAACACCTCCTGATAATTTCAACCAAAGAAAAAAAAACAAATAACGTTTGTGTCATTGCAATGGTCGATATAATTTTGTCATTCCTATGGTCGATAAAATTCAGTAAGCTTGTGTCTGGCTATAAAGTTACTTGTTTTCTATATGACATAAAAATATATATTTGTATACAACTAAGTCAACAGCAGAAAACTGACCTGGGAAATGGTCAACATTTTGAAAATGAGCAAAGAAAAAAATTATTAAACAAAGAAATGGCTTCATGAGGATTGCCATTAACGAAGTGCTAGATAGCCAGATAGTAGTCGGTACAGCTCAGGACTTGTAAATTCTGAGGTAAAAACTATTTCCAAAAATTTCCTTCGCTCTTGACAAATTCAGGAATGTTGTATTATCATTCATGGTCCTGTGCTTTTGTTAAGTTGATTCAACTGGTGTTATTTTGAAGAAGAAATGTCCAACAACTACAAGGTTTTCACTCTGAGCTGCCTCTCGGCTTCCATATGAAAGGTTGATGTTTCAGCCTACTGTGTTTCCTCATGCTTCCAATCTGGGGAGAGATAAAAAATACACTTCAAAATGAACTAAGAAAGTAATTAAATTTTGTGCTCATTATTTGATTTCAACTTTATAATTGATCCTATATGGATTCATAGTGTTACACAGAATAACTGGTTTCCGTCAAAACCTAAGATATTCCTATTGGGTTTCAAGATAGAATGTTACTCAAAATGTTTACATACAAGTCTGTCTAAATCTTTGATTTTCATTTGTAGGCATTCTACCAGAAACCATCGATTTTAGATGGGGTCAGAAGGTAGGTATTTTAGCTTGCTTGCCATCAGTAGAAGGGGGAGGGGGTGGGGGGGGGACTTGAAACATGGGGGTGTATGGGCTTTGTATGACTGTTGTATGGAATATGCACCTAGTCTACAATCATCCTGCTTAGCTACCCCCCCTTCCCCCTCTCTTTTGTATTAAATACCTAAGGCCTTATTTAAATGGAATGATCTAAGATGTATTTTCTAAGTGCAAAAAGAAAGGAAGATACTTTGTTTAAGTACCTCAAGCATGATTTAGTGTCAGTGAATCTTTTCTCTGTTTGTCTTCTTTCTCATTAGCTCAGTTTATAAGTTCCCATCTGTTATGATAAGGGGGGGGGCATGGTTTAGGGGAGGGGTAGACTACAGGCTCTCACAGATCATATTCTTGACAGATGTAGTCATAGAGAAAACAGATGTGACAATTTGGAAGTATTTATTACACTATGAAGTAAACTGTATGTATGTCTATTGAGGTCTGTGTCTCATCCAGGTCCTTGGTTCAAAGTTTGTAGAAGACTTCTTTGCTTTAACATCATATGAGTTGCCATCAACAAGTAACATAAATACCCAAGACATAGTTAATATCAATCAGAAAGAAAGTGAGAGGTTTCTGTCTACATTGGGGGGGGGGGGCATTGTGGTCAAGTGGTTAAGGCAGTGGACTGGTGATCTAAGGATTACAGGTTCGAGCCCTGGACAGATCATTGTGTTGTGTCCTTGGGCAAGGCACTTTATCTCCATTGCCTCTCTTCACCCAGGTGTATAAATGGGGACTTGCGAGGTAACTTGTAAATATAGTTGCGTGCGCCGGTTTGTGGCTGCACCCTATGGGAAGTCCCACGGGGGACACGTGGTTGTGGTGCACTGTGGTGCTCCAGGAGGGATTGATTGAATTGCGCACACTTTGGTGTGTAGGTGTGACAAGTTGTAAAGTTGGAAAGGCTAAGTTGTAAAGCGCTACCATCTCGATGCTAGCAGCGCTATTTAAGTGTCTAATATGTTTGTATGTATGTACATTACTGACATTTAGTATTACATGTTTGAATGTAATTCTTTCTACTGTCTCCTGTCAATGTGTTCTTAGTCTGTAATACCATTGCACTTACATTTTGAAGAAAGTTCCTGTCACGATGATGGAGACTTCGGGCCGCTTAAACTGTTTATATATTCTTTCTACTATTTTTTAGATCATTCTCAATCCTTATTTGGCTCTGGTTGCTATGAGACTCATGGGGAAGATCTCTTTCAGTAAAGGGTAAGTTTCCAGATGTTGCTATGGAAGAGGTTTTTGGTTTACACATTGGATGGTTTGATGTTTACTCAATGTTAGAAGAAAGAAATTTGATGTAAGTTTGAAAGGTGGTAGAGTTGTGTTAGTCCCATTTTCATTACCTCTAACAACTGCAAGCTCTTTTAGAAGGAAATAAAAATCATAAAATGTTCAAATTTCGTATGAGAGAATTCCTATCTGGTTGTTTGGTTTTCGTATTACCTCCATGCTGTAGTTTCATTCATTCTTATACTTTGTATTGTCGCTTGTATGAAACATAGTAGAGTGATACAGACATTATTGGAGAAATTTCACAAAAATGGGACCCTGCCATATTATGCAAGCACGATAATTTTAATAAAACATTTAGTGTCTGCTAAATTTAAAAAAAAAACAGAGTGGTTGTGAGTATCATTTCTGAGTGAAAATTTAAGTGAACATCCCAGAATGTTCTTTTATCCTCTACCCAAGGTTACTAGCAATTGTGTTTGTTGTTCTTGGCTGATAGTGTCCAGTTCAAACTGGGCAATTCTACTCAGGCAGGTCACATGATATGCACTATACACTATTTATTTTTGTTAGTCCCCTATAGTACTCTATAGGTACTCTATATTTCTAAAACTCTGATAGGAAACAATCTTTTGGCTTTAACTTAACAGCAATTTACATTTGGCCTTTTTCTCTTCAATTGAGTTGTAAAATTTTACTTTATGCAGACTTGGAGAAACATTTGGGCCTCAAACACAGCCATCCGCAGAGGAGTTTGAAGACTACTGGGCACTACTGAGGTACAATGATGGTAACCTGGTGCAGCATGGGTAAGTCTACCATGGTAGTACAATGATGGTAACCTGGTACAGCATGGGTTAGTCTACCATGCAAGTACAATGATGGTAACCTGGTGCAGCATGGGTAAGTCTACCATGTAAGTACAATGATGGTAACCTGGTACAGCATGGGTAAGTCTACCATGTAAGTACAATGATGGTATCAAACCTGGTACAGCATGGAAGTACAATGATGGTATTAAACCTGGTACGGCATGGGTAAGTCTACCATGGAAGTACAATGATGGTATAAAACCTGGTACAGCATGGGTAAGTCTACCATGGAAGTACAATGATGGTATTAAACCTGGTACAGCATGGGTAAGTCTACCATGGAAGTACAATGATGGTATTAAACCTGGTACTGCATGGGTAAGTCTACCATGGAGGTACAATGATGGTAACCTGGTACTGCATGGGTAAGTCTACCATGGAAGTACAATGATGGTATAAAACCTGGTACAGCATGGGTAAGTCTACCATGGAAGTACAATGATGGTATTAAACCTGGTACTGCATGGGTAAGTCTACCATGGAGGTACAATGATGGTAACCTGGTACTGCATGGGTAAGTCTACCATGGAAGTACAATGATGGTATAAAACCTGGTACAGCATGGGTAAGTCTACCATGGAAGTACAATGATGGTATTAAACCTGGTACTGCATGGGTAAGTCTACCATGGAGGTACAATGATGGTAACCTGGTACTGCATGGGTAAGTCTACCATGGAAGTACAATGATGGTATTAAACCTGGTACAGCATGGGTAAGTCTACCATGGAAGTACAATGACGGTATTAAACCTGGTACTGCATGGGTAAGTCTACCATGGAAGAACAATGATGGTAACCTGGTACAGCATGGGTAAGTCGACCATGTAAGTACAATGATGGTATTAAACCTGGTACTGCATGGAAGTACAATGATGGTATTAAACCTGGTACAGAATGGGTAAGTCTACCGTGGAAGTACAATGATGGTAACCTGGTGCAGCATGGGTAAGTCTACCATGGAAGAACAATAATGGTAACCTGGTACTGCATGGGTAAGTCTACCATGGAAGTACAATGATGGTAACCTGGTACAGCATGGGTAAGTCTACCATGGAAGTACAATGATGGTAACCTGGTACAGCATGGGTAAGTCTACCATGTTCCAGCTTAGAGGAGGCACAAATAACATCTAGCTCTCACCAGGACTATTGAACCTGAGAATGGATACCTCTCTTTTAAGAAAGTGGCCCTTTCTTGTTTGTTTTTGATTCCTTGCCCGAAGGCTGAAGGAATCTATGCGATGGTGATTGCGTGTATGTGTGTGTGTATGTGACACCCTTGGCTTGTAAACACGATAACTCAACAATGGCAAGTTGGATTGAAGTCATACTTGGTACATAGATGCGCCACACTGAGTAGAAGAACCATATTGATTTTGGTGCTCATCTCATGAACAATAATGAGGTCACTGGGTCGAACGTAAAAATTTTCAAATGCTAATAACTCCGCAACTGAAAGTCAGAATTTATGCATACTTTGTATTAATTTGTTGGTAGATAGCGGGTACATTTTGATATATGTTCAAGTTGAAATTATGCATATTTATTAGGGGGGCAGGCTTAAGTTGATTTTCACTAAAATAGCTTGTAAACACGATAACTGAACAAGGACAAGTTGGATTGAAGTCATACTTGGTACATAGATGCGCCATAATGAGGAGAAGAACACTGTTGATTTTGGTGCTCATCTCATGAATAATAATGAGGTCACATGGTCAAACGTAAAAATCTTCAAATGCTAATAACTCCGCAACGAAAAGTCAGAATTTATTTATACGTAATATTAATATGTTGGTAGATAGTGGGTACATGGTGATATATGTTCAAGTTGATATTATTCATATTTATTAGGGGGCGGGGTTTAAGTTTATTTTCACTAAAATAGCTTGTAAACCCGGTAACTGAACAACGACAAGTTGGATTGAAGTCATACTTGGTACATAGATGCACCATAGTGAGTAGAAGAGCCCATTGAGTTTGGTGCTCATCTCAAGAATATTAATGAGGTCACAGGGTCAAATGTAAGCATTTTCAGAATTGAATCATACTTTGTGTGAAGGTGTTGGTAGATAGCGGGTACATGGTAATGTAATGTTCAATGTGATATTATGCACATTTATTAGGGGGCAGGGCTTGAGTTGATTTTTGTTAAAAATAGCTTGTAAACATGGTAAGTTAACATATTTTAGTAGGTAGGTCCACAGTCAGTGAGAGAACCTTGCTGATCAATTTAATCAACAATGAAGAAAGCTTGGGATTATAATCTCAATTGGCAAGGAATCACAATAAGCCCACTGGCTTTCTGGTTCCTATTTTGTTTTCTTTTGGGGTAAACCACAAGTGTTTGTTCAGTACAAAGAATTTGGGAGTAGTATTTGTCACGTAAGTTTGATTTTTCTTGAGGTTTTCCCTCTAAGACCAATGTCCACAAATCCCTATGCCCCCTGAGGTTTGTTCCCACAAGATTAAATCTTGTTCCGCCCCACTGGTTTCCAAGGTGTGAATTTTCTTGTCGTGACAGAGAAAATAAAAAGGTTAAATAGTTTTAATCTTCAGGTGTTTCTATTCTTTCTGAATGACTCATTTTCATTCTTTATTGATTAATTATTATTCCATAACAAAAGATATATTGTAGTTAATATTTGGTATTTTTTTTCCCCTGCACAGAATCATACAATACCTCCCACAGAGGTTTGCGAACCGTGAACGATGGGTGCCTGCTCTTTACGACACAAAATTACCCTGTAAGTACAAAAGTATCATATTTACTATTAAACTGACAATTTATAGTATAATGCTGACACGTTGTTGAAATGTGTTAATTGTATTTTGCTGTCAATATGCAAATGTAATGAATAACATTCCTAACTTTGAATTATGAATATGTATGATAAAGCTTGCAATCAGTAGCCGGCTGCAATCAATGAACACATATAGCGAGTATGGGTTGTAGCCATAACCTGCTAGTGGTTGTGTATGAATATGCATTCAGTACATACATACAGACACACACACAAACACACGCACACACACGCATGTTTGTATTTCATTCCAACCGAGGACCCCATTGTATTTTCCATTGTTCAAATCCACGTACCCTAACCTTAACAATACCCCATACAATAGAATTCTTCCGAGGACGTGGTGATTCTTTAGAAATCACAACCGAGGACCTGAAATTCTTTTGTTCAAGTCCTCGGTCAGATAGAAAAACAAACGCACACACACAGACACTTACACTTCTCATTAAAATGACAGTAATTTCACACATTTTCCTGTTCTTTCTAGTACATCTGGTGTTCGGTCCCTCTGATCCAGTGAATCCTGCGGCCACATTCCTTGTGAAGTACAAGTAAGTATGAGCTCTTTTTCTCTGTAGTAAACTGCTTTGGGATGATATCCCCCCCCCCCTATCCCTCTCCC
>JAIPMN010002703.1:0-12345 GCA_020650975.1 Apostichopus californicus | reverse complement strand
GGGATTACTGAGTCAGTTGAAGGGAATCCCGCACCTTAGAGGGAACACTGAACAGCTGTACTGTACTTCGATACAGTACAGCTGTTCATTGCATCATAGTACTGGCCAAATGTTTACTATTGTATAGTGTGTACATGCAGTAGTCACATAGCAGTGTGGAGGATGGGCGGGGTCTTTGCCCGTGGGGGTAAACCTGAACTCTGATTGGCCTTTGTTGACAAACGAACGGAACAGAAAATACCACAAATCTTGAACTGAGTGGTCCATGTCAATGTGAGGGCTTGGCCTTCCTCAGGCTAATAGAACGTGCATATACGTCTACGTATATTATTTATTAGATGAAGGTGGAGTTTGGAATGAGTTTCTTCTTATATGTGAAATGTAATTTTACGTTTTTGGTTTCACGCTTGTTTCTTTTCCGTTTGTTTCACGGAACATAAACCAGCCTTTTCGAAAGTTTTTGGTTGTCCGCTGGGCAACCAGTAATTCACGATTTGACAAGTATTGGTTGCCCGGCAGGTAATTTGGTCGTTACAGACGACCGGACGACCGCTAAATTTACACACTGCTAAACAAAAGACGGAAAATTTGTAGCAGGAACTGCAAGATAAATTTACCTTTCTTACTAAAATAATGCCATATTCTGAGCATTAACTAACTATTAAATGAGTTAGGCCAGGTACCAATATGATTTTTCATCAATGAAAAAATTAAAATAAGAGTTTGATTTTTGCAGTCACTATGATTTGTAACTAGCCTAACACTTTAAAAATGATGTCTTGACAACCTCAAAGTTCAAACCATACTAGATCCATTAGCAATCAATGTCGCTGACCAGATTTACGAAGTAATAATATAGGGGCCTAAACTATTATGTGAGCATATTTTGGGAGTTCCTACAATCAGCTAGAACATGTTAGGTCTATAACATTCCTTTACATGTATGACTGTAATGTTACTAGAGAAAAAAAGTTTGCTTCTCAGGGAAGCAAAGTTTGCGTCCCGAAAAGTTTGCGTCCCGTAAAATAAGCTTACATCACGATTGAACACCAATTGCATTTATTGTATGACCTGCTTTACTACTGTAGTTGTAAAGATGTGATCGTATCATGCCTATACTTTGTGAATGTTCTACACAATATATAGAGCAGATGGCCCAGTGCCTTAGCTTCGCTGTTTGACTGGGGCAGCCCGGCCAGCAGTGTTTCCTCTAAGAAATTTCCCATTGAGTCAAAATGGCTAATATCTGAACATTTGACTCACTATCCTGGGGGAGGGGTCAGGGGCGTAGCCAGGATTTTCAAATTTGTTGGCACGACTATCTGAGCGGAGCGCCACCATCGGTTGGCGCGGAGCTTACAAGAACATTTTTGGTTTTACAAATCCCCCAGATGGCCGGAAACCGCCCTTCCCGAGTGTTCATTCTGGTTCCCTGGCCTCTGCTAACTTGAGACACCTCATTCAATATTACTTTTAAACCCCAAAAACAAACGAGTTAAAATAGTACGTAATTCAATACTACAGTGCATAATGTATTTAAAATTAGCAAGGTACATGTACAGAGTAATCTTACTTTTCAACTTCTGATACTTGTAGATACAAAGATAGGCCAGACACGTCTTTGATACAACTATAGCCAGTAGTTGTCTTTGATACAACTGTAGCTAGTAAATGTTTATTGAAAAGACTGTTTTGGAACTTGGAACGCCTATGGTGACAACAACAGGCAACAAAGTGCTGCAGCTCTATAAAGTCTGCTAATCAACAATAGGCTTATTTGAATGTGGAATGTTTCTCCACTGAAATATTTTCTGCTTAAGGCCCTGTCACATCTCACCGGATTGCACGAACGGAGAAGATTACGCGCGAAAAAAGTCATCCGGTTATTTCCGTTGGCAAAAGTTGTCGCGCATGCATCTGGGGGTTGCAACGTACCAGAAGTTCAACGGTGAAAACGGATTACAAACGTATAAGGGACTGAAAACAACGGACGAACAACGGATGAACAACGAACGAACTAACGAACACCAACGGATAGTAACGAAAATACAACAGACAGTTAACGAACAAAGAACATAAAAAACGTAGGGGTACCGGAGAAGTAACGGACATACCGGACTAGTAACGGAGAAGAAACGGTATAGGTACTGCACTTCTACGTTTCATCCGTTCTTTGTCCGTTAATGATCCGGTGAGCAAAGCAATAACCAGAGACGAACGGAGAAATACAGTATGACAAATGCATACAGAACGAACAAAACGCATGAGAAACTGATAAAACGGAAGCTTAACGGATTAGTAACGAATAAATAACGGAGACATTTTTCGGTGGATGTCCGTTCCAAGTTTTGTGCATGTTCAAAATCGACGCCAGACAAACCAGACATTCCCGTTAATGAAACGTAGACGGACGGAGGAGAACCGCAGACTAAACGGATACTAACGTACATCAATGGAGTGCCATTTTTTGTCTTCATTCCCTCTCCGTTATTGCAATCCGGTGAGATGTGACGGGGCTTTTAAACGGGTTCTTAACTAGATGTTAACAAATTGACAAGATCGGATCCTAGTCTTTTTCGGCGGGTAAAGTGTTGAATGAAACGGCACACGATAGAAATGACAGCCTAGATGACAGAAGAATAGGTCACCTAATTTAGCCATATTCTTGCTACGTTCATTTCAATAGTTTTTCCTGTCTAGACTCTTAAACTCATCCAGCAAGCTTATGGATTTGAATCATGGGTGTTTTTAAAAAAAAGTGTAGGCCCTGGCCTAAAGTGCTACATACTGGCTAGGCCCCTGGGGGTCTATGCTTATAAAGGGATTTTGTAATGAAATTTCCTCTGAAGAAAAAAAGCCTTTTGCATAGTAAAGTGATAGTCATAGATTCACAGATTAATATGTCCATCAGGTGCCGCGAGAAAGATTTATGTACATAGTCTACGATTGTTAAAAAGGTAGTGTGACGATGTACACAGTCATCAAAAAAGTTTATAACATTCATTCATAAAATGATATGTTGTTTGTAAAACGTGGAGGCATGTCAGCCCGCACATCACCAAAATTAATAGTTTGTCTTGTCAAACTTGATGAGGAATTTTCAATCGTTTCTTTTCAGTGAAGTATAAGGTTCATATGAAAACAAGACAGGCAAAAATTCTGGCCAAAAACACAATCGGTCAATTCTTTCGTGAATTTTCACGATATTAAATTTTGCTGACAGTATTAGTACTAAACATCGGCCAATGCAATGTCTGATTTTAAATTGAGGCATGGAACCCTGAGCTTTATTTAAACGATGATTGCTAAATAATAATAAATTAGTTCGTTGCGTATTACGCTTTATTTTTACAAGCTATATTTGGCTCAAATAGGGCAACACTTGCAATGCAGGGTAGGAATTAAGATTTGGCTTCGGGGGGCTATTTTGGAAAATGGAAAGTTAAAAACGCCCCCCTTAATGTATTAACAAGGGCTTTTTTAAGGTTTAGGGGGGCTCTTTTTCTGTTTACGGAAATGCTTGTTAAAATTCATCAGGATCAAGTAAGCACAATTACCCTCTTCTATAATGCTGCAACTGTATAGCAAATTCAAGTTTAATTGTCAAAATTTGAGATCGTTCAGCAAATAACGTCAATCCACTGAATATATGATGAAAAACCAATACAGGGGTAACCTCCCGCACTGCTTCAAATTTGATGCGGGATTGTGAGAACTGTTTGCGCCATTCGCGCTGCTACTGCAAACCCTAGCTTAAACAAAAGCATGTCACAATTAAACTTACACAGACACCTGATATAACGAGGGCGATTTTCTTATATTTCTCTTTTCTTTTTCGCCCTCACAATTGTGCTTTCAGAGGGCTTTTTTAGCACTTTAGTACACTGGTAGTGCCAACCATCGTAGTGTAGGCAATGCATCAGTGCACGTTAGGTTATATGATTTAGCTTTACAGCAAGCGAGCTAAATCTGCGTGACTGTATAGAAAAACATCGCTACGGTACAGTTAACGTTCGCTAATTTAACATTTTTGACAATAAATTGGAAACAATTTACAGTAATAAGGATTCCAACAACCAACACTTCAAAATCCCTGTACCTACAGTATGCACATCTCTCGGTAAATTCCACACAGTTCACTAATGCATGTTCATAGGCCTGTTCAAACTTCAGAGTTTCAACTACACAATCCTCAAACCCTGATCGAACATTTACCCTGGGCTCTTTGCAGTGTTTGCAAACAACCAACTAAAATTACAGTAGGCGTATGTGAATAGCTTTTTACGCAATGTGGATTAAAAGAATTCAAACTTCAATGGCTACTTAGATGATGCACGAAGAACAGTAGTTTACCCACGAATGTTGCACCAAAAAAAGTTACTGAAGTATGTGGTCAATAGGACAGCGAAAAAGTTTGCAGCAGAAACTACTGTGGTATGAATACACATTTTAAATTAGCCACTCTCAATTCGGAGATGTTAGGTGACAGGTGTCGGAATTCTGCCATGCAACATGGAAGTTGGACAATCAAGTGAGTCCCAGTATGATATACTATGAGACATGGCTCCCTTTTCTTGGGAAACCAAAATTTATTGAATTTTAATATAGCTTCAATGCGCTTTGACCGGTTACTAAAACAGTAGTTAACAGGACGCATTTAATAATGTAGAAGAGTTAACTTTTGCTTTTGCATAACTTTCAAAAATGCATTTACAAAAAGGTAAGATAATAATCATGCTTTTTCCGCTCGCGTCCTGAAGACTCCTTCAGGCTGGCGTCGCTGAGCTATTCCATATTTGTAGGATGATTATTGGATTGGTACGGTAACCTCCGATAAGGCCAGAGAATTACCATCAGTTAGTAGACTGGTAGTGGTACAGTAGCTCCGAAAACAAATGATCGGAAACAACCTTGCTTTTTGCTTCGGTCCTTTTTGTTTCGAAGGGCTCCTGCGTCTTTTCATCTCTCTTTATTCTTGAGAGACATTCCCCGAGAAATAGTTTTCTCGTACGCACTATGAACAATTAATGAACAATTAGCCTAGGCTATGCCTTATAAAGGCTCAAGCTGGATGATTGATAACACTGCCCTAATTTGACATCCTTCGGCTTTTATACACAAATGTCTACGCAGGTCTTGACACAACACATGTCAAACGTTATAATGAATTAGTCTCATTGGGTCAGGTACAAAGAACGGAAATGGTGCGGTGATTGCGCAATCACGATCTGTTGGATTACAAACCGGGAAATCCCCATCAGAAGCAATTTCCGGAGATAAATATATCGAAAGTTGCGAATACCTAACAGGAGAGAAGAAATATACTGTGAGATGAAATATCCTATTCAGGTTCAGAGATGTTAGCTTCCCAGAGATGTTAGCTTCATTGATTGTCTCAAATCATAACATTTTCTGATCAAAACAATGATTCAAATGTTACGTGATATTCTCAGAAACAATTGAAGTGCATCTTCGTACAATGAGCGAGTGTTGTCGAACCTACTGTATGTGACAACAAGGCCTAACATTATTTTATTTGAGTGCACTCATTGCCTTTACCAAAAACTTTGCAATGTCTATGCAGGGTAAAGTAACGTTACAAATAATTGCATTCTTTGTGTTAATTTTTTTCAATTTGATTATTTTGCATAGCATTTTGCAATGCGATTCTGGATAAATTATTCCCTGCACACTACCTAGCTAACCAGTGTTATGGTCAAGTGGATAAAGGCCTTCATGGCAAAAGAAGCAATGGTCGTGGGTTTGATCCCTGGCTGGCCAAAATATGGTGGGATTTTCATCCAGAAGATATCCACAGTTTCCCATCTGCAATGGAAATACCAAATTGTAAAATTTCAAAATGAATGTAATTTGGATAGCCACCAGTCATGAAGCTGCTTAGTGTTGTAAAATAAGCCTTCCAGGCTGCCATTCTGTTTTCCAACAAATGGTGATATTTTATCATGTTCTATTTATGTTGTTCATTCAGTGTTCCCATTTGCTTTGACAGGATGGTGAAGTTTGTGTCTAAGGGTGAAACTGCTGAACCACGACCAAATGAGAGAGATAAACTAGAAGAAGTTGATCTTGGCCTGGATGGTAGAGAAGTGAGGAAGCAACCCTATGTGTTACATGAGGATGCTGCACGAGATGTTTGTGAAGGTTGGTCAAAAATGAGTTGAAATATTATTTTATCTTTCTGATAAGTTGCAAGTAATACCTGTTTGTGTGTCTCCTTTCAAAATGATATTTTAACTTGTAACTTCACACAGCATACTGAGACCAGGTGTGTGCTGAATGGAAAGGGACATTTGCTAACTATTTGAATCCTTGCTGAAGGCCAAAGTAATTGATCGGATGGTGTGTGCGTATGTGCATTTGTATGTGATGCTCTTAGCTCTAAACACAATACCTAAAAAGGAACAAGATGGTTTAGTTTCATATCAGTGATGGGAACGGGAAGCCAAGAGACCAACAGTCAAAATTGCTACCTGGTTCAAGCAGGTCACAGCAGGAGATATTTACATGGCCTTTCCAGATGCGTTTATGCTGCACAATATCACTTACCTGATTATTGTCTAAGTTGTTACATGCGTCTCTTGTTAGTTGGCACTTTTTTGCACTTGCATCAGTTGTGAAGGTCTCAGTCAGCATTGTGTAACTAACATATCTTTTTTAGTAGTAACATCAGGCCTCGTGTTTTGTGTGGACTTTAGGCACATTAGGCTAGGAAACGTTGCACTGATTTATAGGCTAACGAATACGAGACAAGACTCGGTGCATTGGATATTGTTCGCTGTTCCACTATGTATAGACGTTCCACTGACAATCGTTTCTTGGTGAGTTGCCAAGTTTAACTAAGAACAAGTGTTTCACGCACATTGTAAGAATGTTGTACAGTACTGTAGCATGCAAATCATCAGCATTGTGTAATTTTATTAGACCATGGTTATTGATTTTCTATCCCACCACCTCCCTGTTGGTGCCCAGAGAGACAACGTCACGGTTGGGGTAGATCTGGAAGGAATAAGTGATGAGTGTTGACCTGAAAGAGCTTCAATGTGGTCTCAGTGCTAAATGTTATCAGTTAATAGGCTACACTGTAGATTGATGGGAAGTGCAACAGTGGAGCTGAGACAGACAAGTATAGTTGCTTGGACATACCCAGCGTGGGAGCTTGGGGGTTTTGAAGATTTGTTGCTATGTAATTACTACTATTAAATTATGAAACATCCTTTGATCATGTTGATCATCCTGTAATTGCTTGTCTGTGTGTTTTGGTAAAACATGAAATTTGCATGGGATTGTTTCCTCTACAGATGAATTTAGCGTTGAGCAGGCAGTGGAGGCCATTGGATTTGGTCAGTTCCAGGTTATGCTCTCTCTCCTTACTGGATTCTGCTGGGTAAGCTTTAGTCTACTTGCTTTTCATATTGTGGCCAAACTATACAGGTTTGTGTATTCTTGGCCTGTTCTATTTCCATGAAAATTGTTAATATACTGTATGCAGTCATGATGGTATTATTGCAAACAACATGTTCTGGCATCCGATTTAAGAATACAGTAAGTTAGAAATACAAAGTAAAAACACTTCCATGAAACATTAAACACAATATCCAAAATTTGTAACACACAGTGGGCTTTACAGTACCGCCAATAAGTAACTTGGTAAAGATTAGCGCGATTCAGCGCAAAACCCAGCTTAACTAATTAACCCCGCTTCAAATAAAGGAACGTTACTTTCCCCGCACTCCAAATAAAGGAACGCAAATTCCCCGCGCTCGCTATTCACCACCGACACAATGGGAGTGAACCGATCGATACAACGCTATTCATAGCGTGGTGGTAGGGCTGGGCGATATTTGCTTTTTACCGTCACGATAAATAGTTCAAAAGTTATCCCGATATTTCGATATTTACGATAATTCCCCCCTAACAGAATTAGCGTAAATGTCGAGCTTTGAGTGGACGGAGAAAGAGAGATATATGGAGGGGACATTCAAAGAGAATATTTGAAAAACCTTACGATATTTTTCACAAATACTGATGCTTAGATAAGTGCTTACTCACAATCAACGAGCCTCCCCGAAATTCGCTCCGCTTACGTGAAACTTCTATGTATAACACGTGGAAAAACCCGAGTTTTTACACACATTATTCCCATTGACATTGGTCACAGAACATAAGTAGGTCATCGACATTCGAACTTGTCAACAAGTCGCACCATGGGAACGACACAACAAATTGAACATGATGTTACATTTTCCCGCCATCTGGACGCCGAGTGTAAATTTGGTGTATATAATATGCAAATTATGAATGGTACTGTGCTGTGCGAGTAAAACTTGTTTTAAACGAGAATAATTTCGTGTTGAAGGGGAAAACCTTTCTTATACGTGTTCGTGTTTGCCAAGTTTAACTAAGAACAAGTGTTTCACGCACATTGTAAGAATGTTGTACAGTACTGTAGCATGCAAATCATCAGATGACAGCCTGCTGTACCAATGATTTTCCTCGTACAGGTTAAAATGTGAATTCCTTTTTTGGGGGATTTAATGGTCAACTATTTTGCTCACATATTTTTGTGCGGACATTTGTATTGTATGTTGAATTTAAACAGTTTAAGATACATGCTTAACACATTCTCTTGACCGAGTATAAACCTTCGGTCTTCCTTCTACCAGCAGCGACGATCGATATTCTTTTGTAACCGGATTGGAAGGAATTAAGTAGGATTATAGCCATTGACCGTCTGACGGTAACAATGAACTTCACACTTCTAGCGGGCATGAATAGAATTAGGTAAGCCTTCCGACGGAATCTGCGCTCTTATAAACAGTTCCCCGCAATTACCCGCATTTTAATGCGGGTTTTAACAAAAGATAGAGCCCGGTTAAATGCACTGAGCGCAAAAAAGAGCGCGGTTTACCAAGTTACTTATTGGGGGTACTGTACTTCATTGCTACAGTTATAGAATATAGAAACAAATCTGTGGGGGACTGAATATATGAAGTAAAGTCTCTATGTGTGTTTGCCAAATTTAACTTCGACCTTTCCAGCTTTCTGCCCTACAAGCTCAGTGAAAATGACACCATTCTATGCAATTTTCGTATTAATATTCATTATTGTTATTGAGTTATCCGTCGTTAAACATTTTGAGCTTAATGAAATTCGCCAGATTTATAATCTTTTTAATAATAACAATAATAATTTATAATCCGTAAATTCTACAAACTTCAATTAAATTTGCAAGCCCCGCCCAACAGATCATGCGCCAATCAAATCTCTCTGTCTTGTTTACGACCGTTAGGCCTAGGACCACTTTCACTTTTGTGGCTAGCCTGTGTTAGGTTTCTTCTCTTGAATAGTATCTTTCTTTTGGTCTTACTGATGTAGCTTGCAAAATTGTGTCATTTCCTTCCATTGCAATGAATTAACAGGTGTTTTCAGACGTTGCCTCTGTGGAATTGGTTAAAAAAAGTGAACGGTACGAGTATATATAGGTTACATTTGTGTAATCTGTGTAATCGTAGTGTGTGTTATGTGCGAGCAATTTTCCACTTGTTCACGATGGTGCTAGTTGTATGCAATTTTTCTTTGGCTATGAAACAAGGGGCGGGAGCAAGCACTTTTTAAAAGGGTTATATAGGAAAATGGAAAAAAAGTGTACCTAAACCATACATAACATGCTCATGTTTCTCGGTTCCTTATAATGTGCATGCCTATATCAAAGCATGCTGGAACAAGGCATCATCATCAATGTAGGCCTACAAACGTGTATTGCAGCATGTTTAGCAGTCTGCCATGGTACTGTCTACTTACAAGTCTTGTCTTCTGTAATTTTGTTATATTTTCACTTTGTAGATTAATCTCCATTTGAAACCCTCAAATGTCTTCAGTTATGCATGATGACTCACATATCATGCATACTTTAAGTTGTCATGAAATAAAATTATCACTTCATAACCTACAGTAAAAAATGATGCATACATTTACCACAAACATTTAATATTCGTCGTCATTTGATTGGAAAGTACAAAAATGTAGACTGTGTTGCATCTTAGGCTTCTTTGTTAGCACTCTCAAATCAGTAGGCCTATACTTTAGGCTTTCTTGACAAACAGTAAGAATAAACATGATCACATTGAATTCTCAACATTTGCTATCACCATTACTTGAGGTGAATCTTACTTTCCTAT
This sequence comes from Apostichopus californicus, assembly GCA_020650975.1. Classification (NCBI taxonomy): domain Eukaryota; kingdom Metazoa; phylum Echinodermata; class Holothuroidea; order Aspidochirotida; family Stichopodidae; genus Apostichopus; species Apostichopus californicus. Next base: position 2,146 of record JAIPMN010002703.1, on the reverse strand, counting down.
ATTAGTCATTGGATACACCTGGATACAGTAGCGTTATACTAATTTATAAGACTGCCTTTCTACTTATACCAGTGAAAAGGCCAAAAATGACAGATGCTGTTAAGCCTGTAGGTATAGCAGCAACCAAATACTGATCTTGAAACTTTGGTTACACCCTACAGGTTGTATATTTGTGCAGTTAACTGGAACCTTGAAAACTGCATATATAGGTTCTGTTATTATTAAGTGTTATTACTGTACGTCCTACCAGTGCAGATCGAACAACAAACTGTTTCGTGGAACCAAGTTTTTATTGTGTTCAAGATTCCGTTATTTGGGTTCCATCTTGGTACACATTGCATTAGAAATGGCTGACATTTCTGTGTATTTATATTATTTTTAATTTTCAGAATTTTGTACAATATGGCAAATCAATTGGGTACCTCCTTGCCTATAGTGTTGAGACTCCCTAAAATAGTAGTGTATGTTGATGCTTTTGGGTGAGCTGTTCATCTTTAATTTGCTGCAAGCGAAAAGCCGGAAGTAGCTTCTATGTGTTGGATATCTGTGGATGCCACCAGAAGATAAACCTTTAAATTCACATTCCCTTTGTGTTTGTGTTCATACTGTATGTTTATACTGACATTAAACATATGCTATAAAATGTAGTACTGTTGTATAATATAAGTATCTCATTTAAGAACTAAAAATTATTCACAAAACAAAAGTATAGATACTTCAGTTGTGGAGAAAAGGGCAACATGCATAATGCAGCCTTCATCCTTCAGTGATTAGCCAGCAGTGTTACATATGAAACAACAATGCAGCCCTGATAGAGCCTGTGGAAAACATGTAGGCCTACTGTACGTTTTGTATATAAATGCAAAATCAGTTTAATTGATTGTATCGATCGTTTGTGCTCCTAGTAGCGCTGTTTTCTTTGTTACTCTTATTCTTATCGGCTTAAGTATATGCTAACTCTGTGGTTGAATATTTTTGAAAGTCACTAATTGGACTTGGTGCGATACTTAGTTTACCGACTCTTTTCTTCATCACAGTTTATTGAAACCCATAGAAGCTCTGCTATGTAAAGCGGCTGCCAAAACCCTACGTTTACAGATTATACGAGATTGTACTTCTTTACGCGCGAATAATCCCTATTCAGGGGCACTAGAGCGAAGCCCTAAGCCGCGTAGACACGGCGTAGACGCCGCGTAGACACCGCGTAGGAAGTTGCGTACAGAAATGTATAACATCGTATAATCGCATATAATCGCGTAGATAAACGTAGAGTATACGTCTACGCGGAGTTATACGTGAGCGGTACTGTAGCTAGCTAAGTACACTATAGAGTGAATTATATTCGAGCACTAGATTTCAACAGGAACAGATTCATGCATATCTGAAAGGTCCAATACCTTTAGCAATATTGCATACTTATAGTAACATGGGTAGGAGAGGATTGATACTGAGGAGTCACAGAAAAAGAAAGGAATGGTATAACTTACAGTTTTGCTACTAACCGGTGGCCACTTTCCCATTCACACTCGACCACACACACACAGGCTAACAAATCTTTACACAATATAAACACACAGAGGGTAAAATAAATGAAAGTCCATTGGGTCAACCGAAATTAGATTCGATGTTCTGTAGGCACTGTCATGTTAGGGTAGATTCCAGGGTTAGGGTTCATCCAAAGTTGCAAACTTGAGGTCCATGCAAAAGAACTGGGAAATGTATTGCAGTTCCACAAGTTATAAATATAGTTGAGTAAAGTAAGTGTCCATTGAGATTAGAACAGTTGCAGGATGAGCTGATTCTTTAAAAGCTAAACAGTGATAAATCTCCCAATGTAACAACGAGGAGTAAATATAGTATTGAAGGGTTCCTTTTGTAGCCAAGAGCAATGCTTCTGTGTACAGTCCACTGTGCCGGTGGTCAGTTTCAGGAACAGTCCTAGATTAACATTTAAAGTTTATTACCAGATATCAGGGTTCGCAGGTTTCTTCCGGGGGTGGAAAAAACCGCGGAATAAACCGCGGTTTATTCCACTCAGAAGAAATAGGTTTCTTCCAGTTTCTTCCGGACAAAATGGAAGAAACTCATTTTTTGGGGAAAAACTGTTGATAAAGTTTCATAACAACCTGCAATGATTTCTAACTAT
>JAIPMN010002701.1:0-19528 GCA_020650975.1 Apostichopus californicus | reverse complement strand
ATTATGCTCTTTTACATTTCGCTTTTCGAGCGGATGAACACTACTTTAACTGTGGTGTGGTACCTTCAGTGAACTTGAAGCAATCAAACAACCAGGACGAAGTAAATTACTAATGTAATGAAGCTATTTGGCACTGTAACCTGTTAGTTCACAAGACACGGAGATTGGCACATCCTGTTCAACTATTCAATGCCGTCACATACCCCTTGATAAACTTTCCCATGGCCCCACTTCCTTTCTTAAGACTCACGGGCAACAAGACGTGAGGAAGACAGTGTCATAGAAATTTAACCTTAAGAATTCAATATTTGTTTTTATACAATGGAATTTAAGCAAACAACTAAACAGAAAAGTTTGCATGGCCTAGCCTTTTACCTACAGTGTATACTCGCTATATAAATGGAAGGAAGTATGCCATTGAAGAGACGTAGCCTACATTCATCGCGCTGACAACAAACTTAGCTTAGAATGTCAATCACTTTGCAGAATTGTGATTCTCGTGAGAGTATCATTCCACCAGCAGATTGCTCGAAGAAGTTTTCAATTTTGAGTTATTATATGGGAAGGCCAGCGTAAGAACGTCTCTCTCATCTCGGTCACGAAAACTGTTCTGTATTTACCGTTTATTGCTAACCAATTTTAATGCTAACCATGCGATGATAAATGTAATTCTTTTGAACAATTATGTACATGATCATCGTTGATTTGCCTCGTAATTTGTTTTTACTAGCTGTGTCTTGATTCACATGTGGTCGAATTGTTCTGATGGTGTAGGTCACCATTTTGTTGCTCTGTACTTTTGCTATGTGAAGACCATGTATGTACTGTACTGTTTCAGTATCATATCATTGTTATTGTATGATATGTTACCTATTGTACGACTTATGTTTAACACTGTCTTTTATTCAAGCCGTGAATTTGTTTATCAGTGAAGATTGCGTACTGTAGCCAATTTGACGAATGTAGTTATACCCGGCAACTAAGTAAGTGATTAGTTCCATTAAAAGTCTTAGCGGTTAAATGCAAATGCGTAAGAAAGGGTCCATTTGTGTTACCCGGTGTAATTGAAAGGCAAAGCAACATAAATGAGTTCGGAGTCAGTGTTCTGCGTAAAAGTAGAGAGTGTATAAAACTAGTTTATTCAGTCAGTTTCCATTATTTTTTCAAGTTTACTTTTCACATTTTGTCTCAGAATGGAATTGAGACGTTTGCCGAGCTTTTCACAAATAAGTTCATCTCAAACTTATAAACGGTGTATCCTACATTATTACCGACTCGTGTAGACGTTTGAACACTTTTCTACAGGCATAGTTCTACCAGGATTACGAATTAGCTCAGGACGCCATTGTAGATAACATATAATTAGGTACGCTAGAATATAGTTTAAGCCCATGCAGTCTAAAGAAAATCACAAATTCCCTAAATCAGTCTATTGGATCTTACTACAGATTTCATCTTCATTATTCAAACAACATTTTTGATCATCAGAACACGACATATCACCTTTAAGAACATGACAAAAAATTACAATTTTTGGAAGGGTCCCCATCATGGGCTCATTACAGTCATTCTCCAGGTTAGCCAGTGAACTTGAAAACAATACGACTCGAGTAACAAATTTGCATATGAGATATTATGAACGGAAAATGTCATCTTCTAGGCAGGAAATTGAAACATCAAAACAGCTCTTTTTTTGTGGATTTTTATTGGTGGGAAAAAGAGAAAACATCTCAAAATTTATTAACCTCATTGTTTGGAGAATGATTCGGAATGTCATGATCGGCTAGGAGAGCTGGTTAGTTGATTTGGACCAGACGACAATGGAAATTCATATGATGTTTACTATAGTAGAGTATAGGGTCAGTCGCAGTAAAACAATTTAAGTTCAAAGACATTTAACACGGCTGCTCACTGCCACATAGTCGACACTCAAACAGTCAACAGTAGTACTCAGTACTAGCTTTTGGTGAAATGTTGGGCAAAGTTAACTTCGTTAGCTTCCAGTTCCCCTTATTGTCAATGGAATAATCTAAGGTTAAATTACTTTATCAAAATCCTCTTCACGGTTTTCGAGAATATTTTCAGTTGTCACAGCTTGTACCATCAGTGAACTAGAAGCAACGAACAACCAATACGGTAGCGACATTCACATATACAACAATTGTATAAATACCAACGGGAATATCAATAACAAAACCACCAACAGTCACTATCGCTACAACAACAACGGCACCGAAAATAACACCAACAACAGCAATTTCAAGTACAACACCAAAATCAATAGTATCAGCGCCACCAATGATAACACCAACAATAGCAAGAAAAAAACACAACAGCAACAATTTCAACAGCGGAAACAATGATAACACCAACAACAATAGCAACAGCGACTTTTCGAGAATATTTTCAGTTGTCACAGTTTGCACCTTCAGGTTTTACACCACAATGAACTGTTCCATTGACTTACATACTAAACTCGTCACTCTCAAGACGTGACAAAGCATAGATGAAAGTTTTCAACTGGTACATCCTACCCACCACATGATAGCTGAGATCTTGGCCTATATTGGCACTTGCAAATCACTGTACCATCACCGTTTAGATTTTGAGCTAGAAGGGGAGCAAGTTTAGCATACTGAACCCCAACCCTTCCATCTGCTCGCTCGGAGTAAGATCAACATTTAACCGGAGATTTTCTAAAATGGTTCATATCACCTTCAATCCTCCCTATTTTCACACCATCTGTACTTCAAATTATGCTCTTTTACATTTCGCTTTTCGAGCGGATGAACACTACTTTAACTGTGGTGTGGTACCTTCAGTGAACTTGAAACAATCAAACAACCAGGAAGCAGTAAATTACTAATGTAATGAAGCTATTTGGCACTGTAACCTGTTTGTTCACAAGACACGGAGATTGGCACATCCTGTTCAACTATTCAATGACGTCACATACCCCTTGATAAACTTTCCCATGGCCCCACTTCCTTTCTTAAGACTCACGGGCAAACAAGACGTGAGGAAGACAGTGTCATAGAAATTTAACCTTAAGGATTCAATGTTTGTTTTGATACAATGGAATTAAGCAAACAATAAAACAGAAAGGTTTGCATGCCTAGCACCTAGCCTTTTGCCTACCGTGTATACTCGCTATATAAATGGAAGGAAGTATGCCATTGAAGAGACGTATAGCTTACATTCATCACGCTGGCAACAAAGTTAGCTTAGTAGGTCAATCACTTTGAAGAATTGTGATTCTCGTAAAAGTAGAAACACTGACAGACAACAAAAGACTCTTCACGATTTCTTAAGACCCTCTGTCTATGTAGAATTGGTACGAAATCTTTTGTCTCTTTCTGCACAACACATGCAAGATGTTGAACATAAAAAGTTATTCAAAGATATTTACATGGATTCATACATCAGTATCATTCCACCAGCAGATCGCTCGAAGAACTTTTCAATTTTGAGTTGTTAAACGGGAAAACCAGAGTGAGAACGTCTCTCTCATCTCGGTCACGAAAACCGTTCTGTATTTGCCGTATATTGCTAACCAATTTTAATGCTAACCATGCGATGATAAATGTAATTCTTTTGAACATTTATGTACATGATCATCGTTGATTTGCCTCGTAATTTGTTTTTACTAGCTGTGTCTTGATTCACATGTGGTCGTATTGTTGTGATGGTGTAGGTCGCCATTTTGTTGCTCTGTACTTTTGCTATGTTAATACCGTGTATGTACTGTACTGTTTCAGTATCATATCATTGTTATTGTATGATATGTTACCTATTGTACGACTTATGTTTAACACTGTCTTTAATTCAAGCCGTGAATTTGCTTATCAGTGAAGACTGCGTACTGTAGCCACTTTGACGAATGTAGTTATACCCGGCAACTTAGTAAGTGATTAGTTCCATTAAAAGTCTTAGCGGTTAAATTCAAATGCGTAAGAAGGGGTCCATTTGTGTTACCCGGTGTATATGAAAGGCAAAGCAACATAAATGAGTTCGGAGTAAGTGTTCTGCGAAAAAGTGGAGAGTGTATACAACTACTTTATTCAGTCATTTTCCATTATTTGTTCACGTTTTTTTTTTCACATTTATTCACAGAATTAAATTGAGACGTTTGCCGAACTTTTCACAAAAATATTCACCTCAAACTTATAAAGGTGTTTGCTCCATTATTATCGACTCGTGTAGACGTTTCACCACTTTTCTACAGGCATAATGGTCCCCGGATTGGCTCTAGAGGCCATTATAGATAACATATAATTAGGTACGCTAGAATATAGTTTAAGCCCATGCAGTCAAACAAAAATCACAGATTCCCTAAATCAGGCTAATCGATCTTACTACAGAGTTCATCTTCATTATCCAAACAACATTTTTGATTATCAGAACACGACATATCACTTTTAAGACTATAAACAAACAATTTCGGAATGGTCCCCATCATGGGCTCATTACAGTCATTCTCCAGGTTAGCCAGTGAACTTGAAAACAATACGACTCGTATAACAAATTTACATATGAGATATTATGAAGGGAAATTTTCAGCTTCTAGGACAGGAAATTGAAATTGAAATATCAATACAGCTTTTTGTTTTGGTTTTTATTGGGGGAAAAAAGAGAAAAAATCTCAAAATTCATTAACCTCATGGTATGAAGAATGGTTCAGAATATCATGATCGGTTAGGAAAGCTGGTTAGTTGATTTGGACCAGACGACAATGGAGATTCAAATGATGTTTACTATAGCAGAGTAAAGGGTCAGTCGCAGGAAAACAATATAAGTTCAAATACATTTAACTCGGCTGCTCACTGCTACATAGTCGACACTCATACAGTAAACAGTACTACTCAGTACTAGCTTTTGGTGTACTGTGTAGCAAAGTTAACCTCGTAAGCTTCCAGATACCCGTATTGTCAATGGAATAATCTAAGGTTAAATTACGTAGACTTTATTAAAATTCTCGTTACCGTTAACGAGAATATTTTCAGTTGTCACAGTTAGCTGCTTCAGTGAAATCGAAGCAGCAAACAACCAAAACGGTAGCGACATTAACAGAAACAACGATTGTATAAATACCAACGGGAATATCAAAAACAGAACCACCAACAGCCCCTATCGATACAATAACAGCGGCATTGAAAATGACACCAACAACAGCATGTTCAAGTACAACACCAAAAACAATAGTATCAGCGCTACCAATGATATCACCAACAGCAGTTACAGCACCAGCAACAACGGCACCAATGATAACACCAACATAAGCAAGTACAACACCAACAAACATTGAAACAGTGGCACCAATGATAACACCAGCAGTAATAGCAACAGCGAAACCAAAGATAACACCAACAACAATAGCAAGTACAACAATAGCAACAGTGGCACCAATGATAACACCAACAACAATAGCAACACTAGCACAAAAGATCACACCAACAACGATAGCTTGTACTGCACCAGCAATAATGGCAGAAGCAGCTCCAATGCTTATAACAACAGCAATAGAAAGTTCAGCACCAGCATCAATAACAACAGCGGCACCAATGATAACACCAACAACAGCAACATAATTAAAACAATAGCAACAGCAGCAGCAACAACTGCAACAGCATTAGCAACTAGCAACGATATCAGTAGTATTACTTGATTATAGCAATATATCTCGGAAGTCTGAAGACCGTTCGACGTTATCGAAAACGTAACAACTCGAATTGGCTAAACGTTACCAGTTCTTGGTTCCGACCAAGTGAATATTTGCAAAAAAATCTACGTCACACAAAAAAATGGCAACTTACCGTAGCTTCATTGCAGTGAACCAAAGGTATAAACATAGGAAAGTTCCCGTTACCAACGAAAGTAACAGATATAAGTAAATTCAACTTGACTTGAACGCACCAAATGACACTGTTATGCATTGGATGGTGGATATATTTAGCCTAGGCCTCCGGTCGACTACGTCTGTCCTTTTGGATGCGATATGACTAAAGCTTAATGACAACAATTATCACCACCTCATTTTACTTAAATGTTACCCCCAACGATAGATCCGGATGCCAGAATAACATGGGATGACGGTTATGATGTCCTGGGCATATCACTAACAATTCAATACTAGGAATATAGGATTAGCCTAACTTAGGCCTATGTACGTAGCCTTGGCCTTGGTCTAACTTAGGTTAGCCTAGGTCATACCTTAAGCCTAGAATATTTCAGTCTATTAACATATCTAGAATTGTACAAATATTCAATCACATCCTCTATTTGCAACATACTACCAACACTGTAAATGTGGCAAAGGACATAAGCAGTATAGGCCTAGATAGTAATCTGAGTTTTGAGGTAGGCCAAAACCTACTCAGCCTAGTCAGGTATGTTCTGGACAGAAACATTATAGGATACTTGCCTAAATTTGCTCAACTATGATGTTAAGGTCTGATTCACTAACCATGTTCGGTGAAAACTTTCTAGGTAAACGACACACTCAGCCACTACTCTTGCAAGCATCTCTTCTTTTGATGACTGTGACTGAATGTAGACATGTATCAAACTTTTTGCACCCTCACTTCATAAGGTGGGATCTAATATCCTGCATAAACTATACTACCCTCTTTGCAACATTAACATGTAACTGAGAACTGCATGCACAGATTAGCACAGACTAATAAAAGGTATTACACAAAATTAGGTGTGTGGGAAGGTGGGGCGGGGAAGGGTTTGCTTTTTTTCACGGCATTTTCCAGGGACAACTATGACACTATCTGAGTGGAGCACTAAGATAATACGAGCAAGAAAAATGTTTGCCATGTGCCTCTCAGATATCGTTAATTACACTTTCCAGACATTAAAAGTTGCATAAAACACTCCACTTGCTCGAGTAATTAGAGGCGGAAAACAGTTTTCAAAGTTAGTTCTCAAGTCAGGAGTATAGCACATACCACTCTGGTCGCCATAACATGTCTCTGTTGTGAACATTGCACCTACTATTTCGAGAAAAAACGGGTAAAGTCAAATGCAATGTATGCACGAAGACGTACAAATGATCTGGCTTATTGCCGTACAACGCAAAGCGACCTCACTTTTTCAAGGCTACACTGCTTAAACACACGGCGATACACTATGTCAGCATTCTACCTAGTTCAATATCTATGGCTTCGACCCAGTTCTTTTTTTTAACCGATCCTAACTATAACATTGAATATTTCATATATTGTATATTTGTGATGAGGTGATAAGGCCATTGTCATCACGAAAGGTATCCAAATTAATTTTACTGTCGCTTACCATATTGGGTACTTTGAAGTTAAATTGAATTTGTGCACTTTCTTTTACGCCCGAAAATATGACAAAGTAAGGAATTGTTGTATGTTTGGTTCATGTAACGTAATGTATAGTGCAGTACGTTATGGCTTGCTGAAGAAATACTGGTAGTTGGTAATATCATGTTGTAACATACGTCAATGATAAATGTTCAATGATAAATGTTCGATGATAAATATGTCATATTTCTTCCATTGGTGCTCATGGTAAAGGTGTATCTTTACCACACTAAATCATTATTTGAAAGTGAGACACTATTTCAGAAAAATATGAATGAGCTTGTGAATAAGTTTGAGAATTTTGGTTGATGTTTCTTAATTCGGGGGGGGGGTCATATTTGGGTGGAGGGGAGGGGTAGTGCTGTGTTTAGCAAAAGAGTATTTGAGTAACATCATTAAATAGAGGGCAGCAAATACCGAGAGCGCTTGAAGATTACCACTACCATATGGTGGCATACTCCTATTAGAGTCAGAAAAAGTGCCAAAAGCAGTAGGAGAACATATTATTTGATATGTTATCAGTTTTTTTTTTTTTCATTTTGAAAAACATGAATGGAAGTACATGTGGCGCAAAACGTGGGTCAAAGGTGATGGGTAGTGTTTAGCTAGTGAGAACTTCAATCTAAACTTAGAGACCGCATTACTTTTGTGAGTTAGTGTGTAATCATTTTGGCTTTGAATAGGCGTATGCTATCATGTGCATTCTCCATCACGTGTAGATATCCGTTAATCGTAGAAGGAAGCTCAAATAATTACATACTCTATTATATGGATTGATTGAGAATGTGCGACTCAACACCACCCTCCCGTCCGTGGCGACGTTCATACGCTGTTAGCAAAAACAATAGGGCTTTTGGTTGCAAACACAGTATATTATGTAGGGTCATAAGTATTTATAACGCGAACTTCTGAAGAACTAGGGCGCAGATGTAAGAAATTTGTGTTATCTAACGTTTTTGTCGCAATGTAAGATTCAAATGTCACAAGTCAGCGGGCCAGCGTTAGAAAAATAATATCAGCCTAGCTGTAGGGTACAAGTGACGTAAAAGAAGTGTCCTTGGATATTGGCTGCAAGCCAGTAACCGCAAAAATTCAAACTTTCATTTTCGGTCTTTCTATTCTTACTTTGCTTAGTTGTAGTATGTGCTTTTTCGTGATGTTGGTATAAGTTAGACAGCAGCACTGGAACGCTATATTTTGTACTTAATTTACCACAACTATCAATACTTTTTCTTTCTTTCTTTTTGCAAAATTCACAAAGTTTTGGTAACAAGCATCTTCGATCGTTGCGTCTCCTTCACTCCTCCTCGATTCTTACTCTCAACTCTAACCCGAATACCAGCTGATACATCTCAGGTATCATGTCTATGATAGGATACCTATAGAAGATTGTTAACGGTACGAGCATTACATCTGAAGCAGAAGCTTGTAAGTTAAGCATAACTTTCCATAGATGACATTATCAAAAACATCAGTGCCATTTTGCTGCATCCCCATGTAACAGTAGCTGTATCAACATATAAGACAACTTCTAATTTTCAAGATGAAAAAACAACACGTTATAAAAGACCAAACTTTTATCACACCAGCGGACCACAAATCTTTAAGCCCACGACTAAGGAACGTCCATAAGTACACAGCCACGACCCACCCGGACACGGATCTCATAATTTATGCTCGGAATACATGCATGGAAGCTAGCTTGGACTATGGACTTGATGTTACCACAACAACCAAAATAACTAAACCGATCTCCGTCGACAATCTTCGAAACTGTCTGCAAATATCACGCGACCCACCGAACAATATTCGCGACCCACTTTTGGGTGGCGTCAAATAGTTTGTGGACAGTCGCCCTACAACATGTAACGTATATTATGCTTTAGATGTTGAAACCTCATATTCCTTCCTTGAACTGATGATGACATTTAAGCAGCTAATATCATTTTGTTTTGGAAATGGGGGAGGGATACGAGGCAGTGGGTTCAGTGAAGTTGGAGTATATGAAATACTTAACCGGTATCTATTCATATAACTAATATTAGTATTGTGTATAAGTGGACTTGTATAAACAAAAATATACTTAGAACGCAATCAGTTCATTCTTCGAGTTTTTCTGTGCTAAAATGTTATTTTAATTTGATGATTATTGTTAACTTAATGCGAGAAGACATGCCAGTTAACTAACCATGACGTTATAATGATATCGATATAGTTGTTATGGGGTATCTTTCACACGCGATATGAACTTTATGTATATTTCATGTGAATTATACCAACTGACAGAACAGATTAATGAACCAATTCAATGCTTCAGGATATTAAAAACAAATTAAAGTGTGTCAGTCATCTTTCCATCCAGCAGTAGTAAAGGTAACCAGAAAGTACGGCCAGGGTGAGGAGGGGGGGGGGGGGTGTGGACAGAGAGTTACTGAAATCTTGGCATCTTCTTTTACCTCAGTCACTTTGCAGGTATTGTCAAGATGACAATTTATTATACGTTATTTGGGTAGATATTTTCATTGATTTTGTTTCTGAGAAGACTGTCCGATTCTAAATTCCCCAAAAATTTTATAGTTGCATCGAACTCACTACCAAGTTGAACTTCAACTAATAAAAAAAAAGTTGTGCATTCCAAAGATATGACAATTTTTAGATATGCATAAATTACCATGCTGGATCTAGCATTACATAAAGGAAGTCCTCCCCCCCCCCTCACCCCTCCCCCCTAGGATCGTTGAAACATACTCCTCGAGAAAGGGCTCATGCAAGGAACACAGTCCCTCTTTAGGGGGTGTGCTAAATTAACTACTTTCAAATTTCCTGTTGATGATTATTGCTTAATTAATGACTAGCATATTTGTTTCTGATGAACATTTCTTGAAGGTACGTACACTTAAGGCTTCGGAAGTAACATGTTTGAAAAGTATCTTGATCCTGATTGGTGGATTTTCAAACTTCCCCAAAAATATCACATTACAACACATTATACTATAGGGTATCACATAATATAACATCACATGACATAACATAACATGAGATCATATTACATAACTTGCCATGAGATGATATGACATCACATGATATACATCAGATGACAACACACCAAATGGGACCATAGGACATCACATGACATGACATGGGACCATAGGACATGACATGACATGACATGGGACCATAGGACATCACATGATATGATATGACATGAGATCATAAGATTTTCTCCTAGGATTTTCGATAAATTCGATTCGAGGGACCTGCGTTTGGGGTTTTCGACTGGACATTTTAACCACATTTTCGTCGAATATGATACATCTACGATTATCTGCCAGAAGGGAAATGTGCCAACTTTTAACCAACAACAAAATTAGAACGAATCGTAATCTTTAATTCATTGTGATTTTCCTTTTTATTTAAATATTTCCATTAAAAAATCTATTGATATGTAAATATATATTGATAGATATTGATATGTGTATGAAAGTCACTAACGTTCATTTCTTTTCTTGAGTTTGTTTCTTGAAAAGAAGAAAAATAAAGCTTAAAAATCGACAGATCGACAGATGTAAATATATTGCGAGCCACTAAACTAAACTAAGAATGGGTTTAATACTATTAGCGATGATTTGGCATGAAAAAACTCTCAAAAGTAAACCACAGATTAGTCTCTTCATTAGATTGAAAATTTGTACCACAAATTGAAATTTGACATGCATTGTATGTTCTGAAGTCAGACTGTTTGAATTTATCCCCGGAAACAAAATGATAACTCGAATTAAGTTGTCATCATTTGTTAAGCTATTTATATATATATTGCTAACTATTCCCATAAAGTTAGACAGAAGGTATATTTATTTTATTCATGGAACTTTTTAAAGTCTTTAAGAGAATATAAATCATCATTTATTAATTTTTTATTAATCTTACCCGTATCACTGCAGCAAGTATAATCTGCGCTTAAAATTTCTTACAACAACCCATCACCCTATAAGAGTTCACTTTTTGAGTGATATGTAATCAACCTCTCTCGAGGAGAGTAAGCTATGTAGTATTTCAAGCAGTCTTGACATTCTAACTCTGCGCTCATTATGTAAATTCTCTTAAAGCTAAGTTTGCTTATTTGTCACTCTTGTGACTTAAAGGTGGAGTACCATCTGTTTCATAATCCTATGATTTCAACATCATGTAACCATGACGACACATATAGTTACTGTTCCTCACATAGTATCATGGTTTACATCACCCTATCACACAGTGTACGCCTAAGCCGTACAGCCGCACAGACTACACAGATATCTGGATACTTCAGAGTTATAAAATAGTATACTATACTTGATGTAAACATATTTGGACAACAGATGGTACTCTCAATTGGAAAGAGTGAATTATTTTCCTTCATGCAAATTAACAGTAATTCACAACAAAGGATATCATTGTGGGCTAAACTGTGATATCGAAGCAGTTATATGTAAGGTCGTCACTTTCTTACAGATCCTTTACCCCTTCCCCTCCCCCCCCCCCCGCCTCTCCATCCAGTTTCACTTGGACGTTCTTTCAATGGGTCCGAAAGGGGTCTTCCGTTTAATTCTCTGAAGAGTCTTCCGATTTCTTTTCTAGCTTATACCCTTTGACAATTCACGTGATCTGAGTAGCATGCGCAAGGAATATAATTTCTTTATTCCATTCGTCGCTATATAGAGGTTCTGTTTCTTCATTATCTCATATTTATACATCTTGAAATATTCTGCTCTCTTTAGTGCTTCAATTTAACTGTTTCACTAACAAATTTCCATCACATGTTGTAAACAGTGATCGATGTCTGATACTTTTGTACACGAAGCATGTACAGTGCTCCAGATGACAGCATCGTAGTTCCCGCCCCCCCCCCCTTTTGCATTTTGCCTACAGTACATAACAAGTTCTTAATAGTATGAAATGGCCACATCGTGTGTTATGAATGAACAACATTCCCCGAGCCTAGTCAATGCGCATGTGTTAGTCACGAAAGAAGTAAATTCATGTATTTGAGTACCTCAACGGAAAGAATGTGTAGTATACCACAGTCTCACACCGCAGCAGCACTCGCCGCGGAAGTAACCAACAGTTTCTTTGCAGCTAGCACACCAACACCGAACACCACCGCAACACCTGCCGCAGATGCACTTACTGCGATTCTTGTTTTCGTCGTTGCATCTAATGATTGATGCTCGGAGGGAGGTTGTGCAAAGGGAATTGGGATGTCCCCTCTACCAGTCACCACTACACGGTCAGTTGAAAACATTGCTGTCGTTGCGTCGGTAGATAAAGGAAAGGTCGTTCCATCTGTGCTTCCGGTGGCCATTCTAGATGCCATGCCCATGGCAGTAATTATATCGGTGGTGGCATCTACGGTGGTGTAATCGTAACTGCTAGATACGAGAGAGCTAATTTCTGATACTGAATAACTTCCTGAATCTTCCTCCTCAGACGACTCGCTCTCTTCCGGTTCTGCTGATTCAGACTCAGATTCAGATTCAGATTCAGACTCAGACTCAGATGCTGCAGCGGGTGCTGGTTCCATCTCCTCTTCCTCCTCCTCTTCCTCCTCCTCCTCTTCCTCCTCCTCCTCCTCGGACTCACTAGATTCACTAAATGACTGACTTCCTCCAGTTTGCTGCTGTTGACCCCCATTTTGTTGTCCTCGATTTGGAGTGATGTCAATGCTTTCGCTGTCGCCGTCGCTGTCGCTGTCACTTTCGCTAGCACTACCGCCTAAAACTCTAGCCATGTTTGGTCTACGCCTCCTCTGTGGTGCCGCAGCTTGACCGCGACCATTTGTTCTTTGTTCTTCTTCTTCTTCGCTACTTTCTGATGACGTCACACGACGACCACCTCCGTTACCACCATTGTTCCCTCCATTGGCACCACCGTTTCCGCCATTACCGCCACCGTTTCCTCCGTTGTTTTGGCCTCCATTGTTAGTAGTAGCACCGTTTCCACCAAAGGCGACACCTCCCTGAGAGACAACTTGATTTGGTTTGTTTTGGGTGCGGCGTCGAGGTTGTTGAGAACTTCCATCTTCGCTATCACTGCTGTAAGTCCTTCCATTACCCCCTCCTCTATTTCTGTTTATACGAGCTGGCCTGTTAAAGTTGCCTGCTTCACTGCTGCTATCGCTGCTGCTGCTGCTATCTCCATCACACATATGGATGAGGATTACTACCAACGCCAAGGATGCTGAGGAAGCAAGTAAAAAACAATTATAAGTTGAAAGAACAAATCTGACAGAATTTTGTTTTAAAGAAAACGAAAAAAGAACATACTGATACTTGTATGTGTCTCTCTGTCCCTCACATTTTCCGGTGGGGGTTTCTTTTATTGCGTAGTACAGTCACAGTACACCTGTCAAAATGAACAACATCACCTAATCAAAGGACGGAATGATCATAAGGCTAATTCACTTCGACGAGGTAAAGAATCTTGAAGATACACGCTAATTGGTAGCGATGATATACAGTAAGCTGTCATATGACACATAGCACCGCCCATATTTTCAATATTTCTTTGTTAGATTTTGGATCAAGTTTCGTGCGGATAGACGTGTAACGATGCGTCAAAGAATTACTAACTATCATATTGAAATAGGTTCAAAACAGGAAATCAAAAATTAACAATGTCCTCCATGTTCTTGCGAAATAATTTCCAAGGATATGCATCTTGTTGGAAAATTTCCCAACTTGACCACAATTATTAATAACACACACACAAGCCACTTGTCTAAGATATGATATAGGAAACCCCAGGAGTTGTGGTGGGTCGTCTTGATGTGGTTCGGAGTGTGTGAGTGGGTGGGATGTGATGGGGTTGTGTGTTATGGAAAACGAAGAAATACACAATACTAATTCATAATATATTATATTCAATAGTGATATTGATAACACCTTTACTAACTACATCACGTTTCTGATGCAACAAATGATAATGCCTGCGTAGCGACTAAGTCATCTATGGGTAAAATTGCCCAAACAATCACTAACGAAAACAGAAATGTTGCATAAACACAGGAATTAAATTTATTTGGTAAACTTGTTTTTTCCCCTTTTCCTCAGATAATTTAGTTGTTAAGGTTCTTCCCAGTTTGTCACTGTGTATATTATTTAATCAATGTGAATCTAGTCAATCTATTATTATTTTTAAAAATCATTGGATGGTTTCCAGGATATTTGTTTCGTTCTATGTATTACGTGGAACCGTCGTTGCGTCCACCTATGTGTCTTGCAACAGCGTGATGTCATTAAGACACTTACTTTATATCGACCTTTTGTTTAATTTATAGTTTATTTCAATTTATTAAACTAAAAAATTACAACGGTTACAAAAAGAGGTTTTGCGGAGCAACATTGGGTGTAACGTATCAGCATGAAGTCATCAAACCAAACGGATATGAATAAGATACGTCAACGGTCGATTCCACACTAGGCCATCAGTGGCATGTCAATGACGATGAGCAAATTATTGCAACGTCAAACGGATGTAAGACATTTGGTTAATTAAATTAATTTTCAAAAGATGTTTGGCTGTAGTAATGGTTGGTGGAACAGCTGCAGGTAAATATTCTCCACGACAGCTGCGGTACATGGCGAATGAATATAAAAGGTGTTGAAATTATTTAGCTATGTTAACTATATACAACGCTTCTCTTCCCATCAGGTACACTCAATGTCTTTACAGCTACTATCAGTGCCAGCGGAACAGGGGGTACACGGTACACGTGCCCCCTCAAACCTCCAACACCATATTTTGAAAATGATGAGACAACTTGCACATTTTCAGAAATATAAGAAGTGCCCGTTTGTTAATAAAAAAGTATACCAATGTGATCCCCCCCCCCCCCCCCCCCCCCCCCACCCAACCCCGCACCTTCTCCACCTATAAGAATTCAATCCTCGCTTTTACTTTGTTCTTGTACTTTGTTCATCTAACATAAGAATGTGTAAATAACTAATTGAACAATTATTGACCATAATTGTAGGCCTATGGGTATAGGTAGATACAGTATCATAAAATGGTAAGTAATGAATAATAGTTTAGTCCTGGTACCACCGAACGGAGGTCTAAGGCATAGTAGGCTAGGCCTGGTATCACCAAATGGGTTTGTATCTTTATGGCAAAGAGTTTTATATTTTCTTTTTAATGCACAAAAAAACACTTTCTATAAAGATTTAAGCATCTTTTCCACTCAACAAATGAAAAATGAAATTTAACGTGCATTTATAAAGAAGAGATCGTGAAGTTAACGCTGCCACTGCAAACAACCACTGGAATAACGATACTTGGATTATGTCACAGATCGGAAACAAGGTTTGTTGAAAACGATACTGAAATATTGCAATTTTCAAATGGTCAAAGCATGAAATTGAATATTGACTATATTTATGGATATTGACGATATTTTTAATTATTTCTCCGATACCATCAGAGCGTTAGCCCATTCTGACTATCGGAAATGTACGTTACGTACGGTAATGTATGTCACAGCAGCTTGCTGTGTCGACAATGTAAGTTTTCCATCACGCAAATAAATGAGCGCGCTGATTACAAGCAGGTAACATGATGTTGTTCATGCGGTTAGCTACATTAATGTAACGAAAGTTACTCTAAAATTCTAAACATCCATAAGCAAAGTTCAATACATACATTTATCCTGGAAAAGTCTTACAATTCATGCTTATAGGAATCTGCGCGCGGAGATTGCTATCATTAGCGATTGCAAATATTTATAAGGAAGAGCTGAGAAATGTTTGGCTCTTTCCAATTGTTGGTATTTTTTGTTAATATGTACTTCGACATTTTGTTATACATGAAAAGATTGCATTTCATCAGTTCGACATTTCAGTATACACTTTGAAAAATTTTATAAAAGGTCAAAGGGCAAAATGAGAAATATGTTACATTATTATATTACACCGTAGTTGCAGGTTATACCTGAAGAAAAATGCTAAAATAAATAATATGAACAAAAAAATAATTAAAGAATAACTAAGACATGGACGATATTTAATGGACAATGCATAAAAGTTCAAAGGTGAAAATGAGAAATTAGCTACTTTACTGAATATGAAAATTTATAATTATGTCGACCTTTTAGACAAGAAGTTTTTTAAATCAATAATAATAAAAAGAATAAAGAAACATAAAATAATATAGACGAACTTACCTAATGCTACATGTAGCTTCATTTTGAAGTGCTGATGATAACACGAAAGCTTAGATCGCTACTCACAAATCCAGTATTCTCAAAAATGATCGTTCAAATTTCTTCTTTAATCTCGACTAAGAGTACCAGACTGAACTGACAGATCCGATCTCATGCCATGGCATTTTGTAGGGGCATGTTGAAAGAATTAGTAGTTACCATGGGAACCAGGAAGCAGTAAATTACAAATGTAATGAAGCTACCTGGCACTGTAACCTGTTAGTTCACGAGACACGGAGATTGGCACATCCTGTTCAACTATTCAATGACGTCACACACCCCTAGATAAACTTTCCCATGGCCCACTTCCTTTCTAAAAACTCACGGGCAACAAGACGTGAGGAAGATAGTGTCATAGAAATTAAACCTTAAGGATTCAATGTTTGTTTTGATACTATGGAATTTAAGCAAAAAAATCAAACAAAAATAGGTTCGATGACCTAGCCTTTTGCCTACCGTGTGTACTCGCGATATAAATGGAAGGTAGTACACCATTGAAGAACGTACATTCATAACGCTGACAACAAATTCAGCTTAGAATTTTGTCACTTTGCAGAATTGTGATTATCTGGGAGTAGAACACCGACAGACGACGAAAGACTCTTCACGATTTCTTAAGACCCTCTGTCTATGTAGAACAGGTACAAAATCTTTTGTCTCTTTCAGCACAGCACATATACACAATATTGAACATAAAAAACCGTTCAAAGTTATTTACATGGATTCATACATCAATATCAATCCGCTCGCAGATCGCTCGAAGAAGTTTCATCGTGATATGAAGGCTCTGAAACTATCCATACCCCACTGCCTCCTGTCAAACTGCCCCCTCCCCGGTCCCCCTTTCTTCGGTCCTCTGGACATCTCACCTCTCTACACCAAGTATTTAGCGATCTGACGTGTCATAGCTCGGAAATTCGAAGTTGGCGGGTAACGAAGATCAATGTTTGTGGAGGGATGGGAGAGGGGACAGGTGAGATACATCCCAGGCCGGTTCAGTGATATAGGGGGTAACAATATGTAATCTCATTTTCATAATATTCTCATCAAGAGGGAAGACTTCAAAAAGGGACCCAATGGCATAATTGTTCCCGGATTGCGAATTGGCTCTTCAGGCCATTGTATAGATAACATATAATTACGTCCGCTAGCATATAGTTTAAGCCAATTCAGTCTAACGAAAATCACAGATTCCCTCAATCAGTCTAT
This sequence comes from Apostichopus californicus, assembly GCA_020650975.1. Lineage (NCBI taxonomy): Eukaryota > Metazoa > Echinodermata > Holothuroidea > Aspidochirotida > Stichopodidae > Apostichopus > Apostichopus californicus. The sequence goes on along the minus strand of JAIPMN010002701.1, from coordinate 1,750 downwards.
TCGATCTTACTACAGAGTTTATCTTCATTATACAAACAACATTTTTGAACATCAGAACACGACAATTCACTCTTAAGAACATGACAGAAAATTACAATTTTTAGAAGGGTCCCCTCATGGGCTCATTACAGTCATTCTCCAAGTTAGCCAGTGAAATTGAAAACAATACGACTAGTGTAACAAATTTACATATCAGATATTATGAACGGAAATTTTCAACTTCTAGGCAGGAAAGTGAAATATCAACACGATTTTTTGTTTTGGGCTTATTGGGGGGGCATCTCAAAATTCATTAACCTCATTGTATGAAGAATGGTTCGGAATGTCATGATCGGTTAGGAGAGCTGATTAGTTGATTGGACAAGACGACAATGGAGATTCAAATGATGTTTACTAAAGTAGAGTATAGGGTCAGTCGCAGTAAAACAATTTAAGTTCAAAGATATTTAACTCGGCTGCTCACTGCCACATAGTCGACACTCAAACAGTAAACAGTAGTACTCAGTACTAGCTTTTGGTGAACTTTGTAGCAAAGTTAACTTCGTTAGCTTCCAGTTCCCCTTATTGTCAATGGAATAATCTAAGGTTAAATTACTTTAGACTTTATCAAAATCCTCTTCACGGTTTTCGAGAATATTTTCAGTTGTCACAGTTTGTACCCTCAGTGAACTAGAAGCAACGAACAACCAATACGGTAGCGACATTCACAGACATAACAATTGTATAAATACCAATGGGAATATCAAAAACGAAACCACCAACAGCCCCTATCGCTACTACAATAGTGGCACCGAAAATAACACCAACAATAGCATTTTCAAGTACATCACCAAAAACAGCACCAGCAACTAAAGCAACAGCGACATCAGTGATAACACCAACAGCAATTACAGCACCAGCAACAACGGCACCAATGATAACACCAACAATAGCAAGTACAGCACCAGCAACCATTGAACCAGCGGTACCCTTGGTAACATCAACAATTAACAGCTAGTACACCAGCAACAACAGCAAGTACAACACCAGCAACAATTGCAACAGCGGCACCAATGATTACACCAACCATAGTAGCAACAGCGACACCAAGGATAACAACAATAGCAAGTGCAACAATAGCAACAGCGGCAAAAAGATAACACCTGCAACAATAGCAACAGCGACACCAAAGATAACACCAACAACAATAACAAGTACAACATCAATAACAATAACAACAGCGGCACCAATGATAACACCAACAACAATAGCAACACTGGCACAAAAGATCACAGCAACAACGATAGCATGTACTGCACCAGCAATAATGGCAGCTACGGCTCCAATGATTATACCAACAGACACCAGCATCAATAGCAACAGCGGCACCGATGATAACACCAACAACAGCAACAGAATTACAAAAATAGCAACAGCAGTAGCAACAACTGCAACAGCATTAGCAACTAGCAACGATATCAGTAGTACTACTTGATTATCGCAATAGATGCGTTAGATTGACAAAATCGAGATGATCTCGGTAGTCTGAAGAACTTTCGACGTCATGTAGTGAGAGAGTTATCATGTAGACCTCTGGAGAAAATCTCCATGGTTCAGAGACTAAACAAAACTGATAGCATAAAAGATCAAATACTTTTTACCCCTCCCTCCCTCTCCAACCCTTTATCCATCAACCTTCTCGGAGGAGAATATTTTAATTGTGCATAAAAATAAATTATGTATGAAAGCTAACTAATATTGATAATATATA
>JAIPMN010002699.1:0-16587 GCA_020650975.1 Apostichopus californicus | reverse complement strand
CAAAAAAATTCTTGTACGCTCCGCGCCAACCGATGGTGGCGCTCCGCTTAGATAGTCTTGCTGGCAGGTTTGCCCCCCCACTTTCACAACTCAAATCCCGCCCCTGCTGAGAACTGTTGGTATCCAAACACTAGATGCTGCAACTATATAGTCTTCTCCATCACCATAGAGAGCTCCTGTTGTATATGGTAGAGTTAATGCAGCAGCATTCCGACATGTAGCACTGCTTAACAAAGTTATAACCTAAATCCTTCAACATTCATTAATAAGCAGATGAGATTAAATATTTATTGACTATAACTTCTCGATTGAAGTTGGCATACATTAATGAAGCTGTTATAAAGAGAGAACAGTGAGCACTACAGAGGTTGTTAGATCACACTAGGCTCGTTACAGCCAGAGTGCTGAGGTTGTGAGGAGACATGTAAGTGAGGAAGCAAGGGAAATCTAAACCACCCTCATATATAAAGCAGGTATGATATCTAATATTGGTTGATTTCAGAAAGATTAAAGTGAAGTTGGCACAAGGCACTGTGTGAAAATCGTATGCCTACAAGGGCTGCAGCATCTTGTAGCCTGGTCGCATATATGGGACATAATCTTTGGTGCTCTTTTCCAATGTCACACGATAGGCACCACTGCTGGTCTGCTGAGGTAGTATCTATTGTTTCATAGGGATTCAGCATTGCAGATATTCCAGCGGCTATAGCTCAACCCGGTGCCTAAAAAAGTACAGTGTTAAATGGTTACCGGTATTCATTCTAGGCACGGTAGAACAAGAGTGCTAAAGTTGTGGGGAGACAGGTAAGCGAGGAGCGAAGTAAATGATTGCGAAATAAATCAGTATCCGGATCGAATAGTATATTTGGTGAAGTTGCACGTGACTTGCAAAAATTTGTAGCATTTCTAAAATGGACAAACTATATAATTTGATACCTTCTCTTAATTAACGACAAACATGCCCAGATTATGTGCATGAGAAGCTAGATGTGATATAAGAGTTTACAACATCTATGATTGTCACAAGGCACCGCATACTGTAAAGATTGCAAGTTTGTAAAAATTCCTGTACCAATTATATATACTGTGTGCTAGTACAAACCTGCAGAATTCATGTGTTTTACAATTGGAGTGTGCAGAGGATAAAAATTTATGTGGTGAACTTGAAGGCAGAGCTTACACTTCTTGTAAAATTTAGTATTTACCTAAAGCCGCCAAATTGAGGTTTGTTACAGACTGAGACATCATCATCAACCAACCTCATCCGAACTCCTTTTCCATGATTTTCAATCCCATCGGTTCGTCAGCAGAATATAAAAACCTCCAAGATAGACAACTGCCGCCGCTCAATACCACTGCGATACAAATTCCGCAGCGGCGGAATACGGTATGACAGGAATTTGCCAACCAAAAGCCTGGGGGCTTATTTTAGGGGTCAAAATGAACAGTCAGTTTTATTGACGATGAAGAATTGAAATTAAAGTAAGTGAAATGTAACTAATGAGAAGTGTTGAAAGGATTATGTCATTTAGGCTTTAACAGCAAACCTGTCAGACTGGTATGAAATTGTAACTACTGCAACTGTTTCGTATAATTAACCACAACTGAGTGCTAGGTGTGTACCTTGTCTGATTAGTACAACTTAGTATAGTTTACTGTAAATTTAGTATTAATCTTGTCCAACTTAAGTTCAAAACATCTTGCAACAACAAATAACGAACAAATATGTTTTACTTATCACTCTTTTTCTTTCATACAACAACTTTCTATTCGAAGAATTCATCTGCAGATAAAGGGGCTTTATGCATTATTATAGGCTTGATTCATTCAATACACTAAACTGAATACCTAAATCCAATTGCATTGCAGGCTTCATATGAATGGTCACATTTCATTTTAAACTTATGAAGAAAATGCAATTTTGTCTGGATATGTAATTTGCTTTTCCATGTCATCATAATATTCTACATGTATGTATGCGTCATATTAAATGTATATAATGTATATCTGATATGGCCATGTGTACGTGCCATAAATCATGTGTATGGAGATACAAATGTTTCTATAATGTCACTGAGAGGTCAAGTTGAACTGTTTCTTGCAGTTAAACTGTTCTTTGAAACCCATTAAAATAATGTCACTGTGAGGTTATACTGTACAGTAACAACAGTTGCAACTGTTCCTGGTAGTGAGTGAAGAAAATTTACACCAAGAAAACGGCACTAAATTCAGCGAGTAATGAGTCATCAAAAACCTCCAGATCCCCAAAACATTTTGTGCAGATAAATGCATCATACTGGATCTCAGGATAACTAATCTTACAAGAAGGCTCAAAAGTGTATGAAAAAAAAAGTGTAAAACTAAAGATCATTAGGCCTATTGTGTTTATTAAATAATTAATAACCTCCACACATCATGCTCATTCAGGTTTATTGTCTTATTTATTGCATAATTAATTTACATCTACAAATCAAGCTGTGAGTGATAAACTTAATTACAGTACTTCATTTCAAGTTTATATGATGCACACTAAAACAAAACATTGAAAATCTGACTTGGATGAAATAGATGGAGAGAGGGCCCGGCCCGGGTGTTGGACTATAGGGTACTGGATACAACAAATTCGCTACAAAGAATCCATAAGTTGACAGAGGAAGTACTGCATTCTACTTGAGTATTGCATAGTTATTAAAAGATAGGTCAGACATGAATATTCAAAGTGCAGGTTGAGGTTAACATGTCTTTTCATCTTAAGAATGGTTTGCTTAAAAGATTTTTGTATGTTTTAAGCTGTCTCCTAATTAAGAATAGTCATTAAAATTATTTGAGTGGAAACAGGCAAAGCCAGGAGTCATGTAAGTTTTGTTACTGTTTTATATTAGAAAATCACAATCACATTTGAATTTGCTAAAATTGTCAATTATCATGTCATTAACATACTAAGAAAACATATTACCAAGTCTACTATTGCTATATATATTATATTTACAACACACAGTGGCATTCACAGGAATTAGCTGAAATTGTCAATTTAACATGTCATTAACATACTAAGAAAACACATACGACCGAGTCTACTATAGCTGTATATATAGAACACACAGTGGCATTCACAGGAAGGGAGGGGAGGAGGGTGGGGAGGGGAGGAGGGTGGGGAGGGGAGGAGGGTGGGGAGGGTCATGGCTCCCACTGGAGCTACATGTAATATATGTACAGATTATCTACCTATTATACTTGGACGATGAAAAATAACCTTGGAAACATGCTTTGTTCCTAGACATGGCACCTTTCAATAATTAATCATACAATATAAGTTAATTGTATTATATCTGTTTAATGAAATTTAAGTCATCAAATATAATGAACCATTTCAAAAAACAGTCAAAATACAGGACTAAACTCTACAAAATTTACCAATAAGAGTGTAGAAGATCAGAGTGCAGTAGTACTGCAGTGACAAGTAAGCCTTCGATCATTAGTCTGTCACATTCAATAATGTTTGCTTTGTTCCTGTGGATGTTTTTTCCAGACTTATTACAGAGACAAACTTGACTGATCTCTTAACAGAAAAAAAAAAGAATGCTAGGAATATTTAGCTAAGTTAAGTGCCATAGGAAGTGACAATCAAATTCAACAAATCTTTTACCTCCGGTTCTCTGAAACCTTTCCTCTTCTCTATTTTATACAATTCCTTTTTTTACTTCAATCAGGAAGAGCAAAGTCCTAAAAATACAAACATTTGTCCTTCCTGAAAATGTCAACCCAAAATTAGCTGTTGCCAAATAAGGAATTCTGATCGTTAGTGACAAGCTATACGAGTCAAAATAATTTGTTGGGCATTCATTGCATTAACTCAACTTAAATTTCCCTTCAACCCCGGTATCAGGCTGCCGATAATTTCATCACTCTACTTGGGCTTAACTTGATCGCTACCTCTGGAAAAAAATGTCTCTTTTTTTCTTTAAAACTCTCCTGTTACAAATTTACATGGAATATTTTGAAACCCACCCACTCTCCAGGGTTTCATAACTGTCTCAATATGAACTGAGAGGAAAAACTAATTGACTAATTAAATTAAACTGTTAAGCCAACAAAGCAAATATGTCATATTCAGCATCTCATTAGTTCACCGGCTTCAGCTATCATGTAAACTGTCGTGACTAGGTACATTTTGTCTGTAAACGGGGGAAAAGAAAAAAGAGAAAAAAAAAACAAAATTACCGGCCGCGACTTAAGCGAGGCAGTCTCATGTTTCATCATGATGGAGATATTTTACTCCTTCCTCCCACACAGGATATAACGGAGTGATTTCCGGAGCACTTGGCTTGGTAATCAATCATGTGCGACGACGACCGGATGTTAGCGAGCGGTGCTGTAAACATTTCCTGGCTAAGGTTCCCCTCTCCCTTACTTTAATTTGATTGAGATGGAGAACGGCCTGTTCATTGGTCAGGAGAGAGAGGCAGAGCTTTTTACATGTTAGCAGTGCAGAAAGCGCTCATGCTGCGTCCAGTCAATGTACGTTGTAGTTTGCACTGATAAAGAGGAGGCTCAGTTTATTGATTTAATCAGCTTTCAAGGCATGGAAGCTGGTCTGGTTTAAACTGACTATTTCTCGAGAACGTCACAACTTCGGGACCACAGACACGTTATATTAGCAGCCAAAAACACCCCAGAAATCAATGCTTATTGAATAAGAATCTTTTGCCATATCAGTTTCTATATATATGCAACATCTTGAGGACTTCCACAACTGCATTGATGGCAATATTTAATACATGTTTCTAGAAGATTCTTTAAACTGTACAAGTTATATACAATATAGTTTTGATGGTCTTTAATATTATCTCTAGTGAACTACGTACAGTACATGTATCATCATTTGTAGATGTTGAAATTTATTGTATTCATTCACTGAACCACTGCAGTGCAGAATGACATAATTCACTAGATGCAGTATTACAGAATGTTAATATAGCTAACGATTTTGGAAACGCACTGTTTTTCATCAATACGACCCTCAAATTTGAAAGTACCAAAGCAGTTTGTACCCACAAATGTTCAGATTAAATAAACAATGGTAAAACTATTTCCTGGAATGTCCTTAATAAGGCAATAAAAATATAACAAACAGAGGACAAAACTAAAATCTAGAATATTTGGACAATAGCTTGTTTTAAAGTAAGTTATATTTGAAATTGTAAGGCAGGAATTTCGGATATCCTTTCAGAAATTCAATGAATAAAAAAAAAATATCCATTGAGAGCTTTATATATGCAATTAAAAACCAATTAGTGCTGCTGGCCAAGAAAAATTCACCATGAAATTACAATAGTGCAGAGAGAGAGAGACGAGGTGTTGATATTTATTAGAAATCTGTACATCTGTTATCGCATAAATTGTACTATAAATTGTACTATAAATTGTCGCATAAATTGTACCTAAATAAACAGCATACTGTTTAAATACACTGCAAAATCAAACGGCTTCATTATGCAGTCAATACCAATCTTTTAGATGAAAATTCTGTAAGGCATTATCAGTAATATTTATTAACCTCAAAATCCATACTTATTTACAGTATTTCTTCTGTATGTCTTAAATTCATTCTAGCTGGTGCATCATATACAATATACCCAACGACTCTACTAGAGCCTTTAGCTATACCCAAATAATAAATGCAAAACTTGTGATCATAAAATATTGTCAATTTATCAAACTAACTTACTTCCTTCCTTTGGGAATAAAAGAATAGGTAATAAAAATAGGATAATACTAGCTCTCAAATCAAATTGCGGTAGGCATCACAGCGTGAGGAAGCCAACACACAATATGTCTGGAATAGAGAAGTGATATATTGGAATCCTATCTAGGGCAGGAAATCCTTAACTGCTGTAATTACTCTACCTACCATATCTCACTGTAAAATATTTGGCTGAATATACTGGAACCAAAATCAAAAGGAAAACAAAAAAACAAGGGTCTAAGAAAAAGTGACAGGTAGTTTTATTTTAAAGCTGTATTGTGCATTGGGATGTAACTTTGCATACAATAAATAAATCACGAGGTACGTAAGTCAGCAGATTATAAGTCAAAGAGATCTGATACCCCTCAATTTAACTAGAGATCTTCGGCGCATAAACTTACAAGTTCCATCTTATAATGCAAGGCTATGTTAATATGGAATATCTGTGCCCCACAAATGTATGTAATGCAATCTTCTATTGTATAATTCCATGTCTAAAATTGTTTATCTTGCCTGGTGGGACTTGGAAGACTTTGAAAAGAGGGGAGGACCTGGGGGGGGGGGGGGAGAAGAGGAAGTAAGGGAGAAGGAAAGGAAGGAAACAGGGGACAATGTAACTTACATGATGTCTTAAATTCCTATTGGAGGGCAGAAATTCTTCTTTGTTTAACTACAGTTCTTTAGGATTCAGTTTACCATGTTTTTAATAGTATTTTGGGCAAATAGGACACCAGCTTGTCAACATGCATATTGGTTAAACCAGCCTAAAACCAGCTCTAACATTCTCAACACACTATAGGCCTAGTCTATACCTGTTTATAGGTTTTTCTTGTTTTTTAAAGTACAACATACCTTTACTTTTTTTAATTTATGCAACATTTCATTGTTTAATGTATAAAAATGCTTGTCAAATGGCAATACACTGAAAAATGATCACCACCGGTTTCTACTTTAGACGGTCCACTGCTGAGATCTTGAGAGATCATTAAATAGAAGGGTGGAGACACATTGGTACTAAGTACTGTACGGTAATAGACATTGCATGCTCTTGACTTTACTAATAAAGTCACCAAAATATGCAGTATAATTTGTGGTTTCTCTGAGGTCTGTCAAGTTCTCTCAACTCCATGCATGTAACTGTATCTTGTACATGTTAACCCCCACCACCCCCTCCCAAAATTAATTCATGCCCAGTATAATCTTATTGGTATGTTTTGCTACCTATCTCTGGGCTATAGTACTGTACATACATATATATTGCCATCCCACTCTGCAATTTTCATGGCCTCTCGTCGTTAACCGCAACAACAACTAGGGTGTAAAGGAAAGAGCCCTAGAAAGGCCCAAATGCATAAAATAAAACCGCGCTATTGATTCGTTACAATTTTGAAGAAAAGAAATAAGTTATACAAGGCTGGAATATACTAACTCTACAAGTTTTACAAGTTAATAGCTAAAGTGCAACGAACCATCAAAGTGCAGTGCACCATCAAATAGAGCTGTAGCATAAGATGTGCCCTTGTGGGCTAATAAAAGATATTTACAACTCTCCTGACTGTTTTGGCAGGGACATTTCAAAATGAAATTGATACCAATTTAAAGTAAAAAACAAAACAAAAACACAGAGTCATCAAGCGGGCTGTTTTATTTTCCACTTGTTAATTTGATAAATTTTTACCACCATGTGTGTAATAAATTCAACTGTAAAAACATTCCTTGATAGTCTAAATGAAGTAATTAAAATTTACTGCATGGAGTGGCTCGCACCATGGAGGTAAAAACCTCCATGCTCGCACACTTAAATACATGTATAGTACAGTAGTGTGTGCGGTATATATACTACAATTCAAGTAGACCTATTCAAGCAAATTGTTTTGGGTTAGGGATATGAAAATGGTGTGTTTTTAAAACCACCACATGGCAATCTGCAACTCAAGATATATGCACACCACTTCATAGAGTAATAAAAACAATTTTTGCCCTTCTTAAAAACATTACTTTACAGTACCAACTAACATGGAAGGAATTTTCTTTTTATGTAATTCCAAATTGCTGCATCTGACCCTCTGAAAATGATTTAGTTATTGCTTTTTAAAGAATTAAACTTTAGTAGCACAAGAAAGGGCATGAAAAAAGGTTATTTGGATGTTGTGCATGTATATAAAATATGATAGAAATACATTGGCTCCAATAAACTGCCTTCGAGGCAGTTCATTTACCTCATTCATCTTATTTTGAGTTTTAATATACTGTAGAGACCATATGGTTTCAATGTCTGCTTTTTCTTGCTTTTATTGTTTTCATGTATGCATTTTTATTTTCAACACTATGATGTCAATATTTTGTAGATCTGCAAAGCGTACGGCCACACAGCTTGCAAAAAATATTTGAACAGCCAAACAGCTTAACAATAAAAAGACAAAGCAATTAGATTGGCCTAATTCATGAGTAAAACAAAAATTATTCAATAAATTAATACAGGGAAGGGGTGCGGGGGGGGGGGAGGGGAGGAATCAATTTACAGTACATAAATTGATCAACTATTGAACCTAATTTTTGATGACGGGATGACTTTGAAATTTCTCAAACCACTGAAACCTGTAGTTATTCCATATCTGTACATGTATTTCTAGTACATGTACTTTTACAGTACCTCATGAGATTTTTAGTGCAATTGTGCCAGACTTAATTAATTGTGATTGAATAAGTAGTACTTGTAGGTGTACTGTACCAGAGAGAGAGAGAGAGAGAGAGAAAGAGAGAGAGGGGGGTGGGGGGGGGGACGGGGGAGACTATCAGGGCTTGAAACCCAAATCTCTTTCTATTGTTTTTCTTTTAATCCAAAAGTTTCCTCTTACTGTCATAAGTAGTTAACTTGACCGTTAGGCTATTGGCCTATACTAAACAGATTGTCAGTATACTACACAGTGTGTTCCAAAGAGGCCTGGCTCCTTCTAGTACCTAAACTGTGTCTACTCTGTATGTCTGCGTCCATTTAAAGTGTAATTGTAAATCCATGTACTGTATCACTGTCTGTAAACAGTATATATTCCTTGCTCCAATAGGAAGAAAAACAAGCCTTTTTTGCTTTTAGGTATAAGATTTATGTAAACACACCCAGAGCAGAAGAGGAGTTTTTCGGCACTTTTGAAGAGCAGATTGCCCCGAATGTAAATTACCAATTAAACTGATAAATTTAAAAGCGAGGTGCCTTTAGCTATGACATTGTTCACCTACATATATGCTGTCACGTTTCATGAATCCTCCAGATGTTAATGCAGCTTACAGCTTATGTAGACATCCTGCAGCTAGTCTCACCACAGACAGCAATTGCGTTCAATGTAACTATTATGAATGATTTTGTCTCATTCAAAAATGGTGCAATAAGATCTGGAACTTTGCCTAATTACCCGTTGAACTAACAATTGCACCCTATTGCACCCTAGTTGCACCCTAATTGATATGCAAATCTGGTTACCTGGGTGTATTTCTTATTACTTCATTTGACTTTATTAGGCTTTTAATATAGTTTGGACTTTTTCTCTTTAATTGTAAAGTTATGTTATTTTCTTGAGTTATTAGACATCTGACATTGCAAACCTAGAGTGAGAAAGTTAACCATTTTGTGTTTATGTACAAGTATACATTTGTGTGAGGAAGGACATTACACGCTGCAACAGAAGATGAATGGTACATGCTATTCCAGGTTGGGCAGAGAATTAGCTGAGCACTGTGGATCATATGGCATGCTCTATGATCCCATAGTATGCTGTTACACCACAGAACAGGATCTCAATGTTAAGATAAAAGATCCTGTTTGTAGGCTGTGACTGGCAGAGATCATGATGAGGGGCAAGGTCAATGTTTGAGTGTATTATTAATATAAAAGCTAGATGATATCTGATAGAAATCAACTTCAAGAGATCAAAAGACATCCAAAATGGCATACAGTATACATATTTTAAATCAATGGGCTTATATCTTTAAATGCCATATTTCTCCAAATATAACAAAACTTAAATTTAACTGTCAGTCATGTTCAAATTGCAACAAACATTCATTTCTTCCCTCAAAGCATCTCATTATCTCACTTTACACTTTTCAATGTTTTAGTCTAAGCAGTTGCATTAAAGAGAAACTCCTGGAAAGCCAAGAAACTGGTTTTAGGATTATCTTCTATAACTACTTATTTATCTATCCATCCACAAAGGTTGCATTCAGCTTTTAAAATAACAGACACAGTTTAGATATAAAGTGAATGATCAACTGGGATATTCGGCAGTACCTTCAAAACTATATTCAGTATGTTTTTCCTACAGGCTAGGGACAACCATGAAAATTTCTTACAAATCGGCCCAAAAATAAAGAAAACAAAATTTTGCTCACCAAAACTTAAAATATCCAAAAGGTTTTCAAAAGAGATTTTGTGTCCAGGAGGTTGTCTCTTGTCACACTGTTAGCTAGGGCAAAACTTTCCAGGATTTATCTGAAGTGATTGCATGCATCCAGACGAAAAAACTGGGTCTTTGTAAATACCCACACAGTATTTGTAAGTTTCTGTTTGTCAATATCCTCCCAGGTAAGGTAAGGACCGGATGTCCTTATTGTAGTATATATACAGTTGACAAATATAACAACCATACACTGTAACTGCAGTGAATAGCCAGCCCCCCAGTTTATTGTACAGGTACCTCACTCAAGCGGCATGCCTCAAGCCAGTGCTGGGTAAGTATATGTGCAACACTCTAACGATGGGAAATTAACTCTTAAAATGTACAATATACGGTTAACTACTGACGTGTAAGTAGTCAAATTTTGGTAGCTCATAGTGGGGTGTACTACATAAATTCATAGGCAGCACTATAAACTTAATGGTTAAGAAAAAAATATAGAAACCTGCCTGACAACCTTCACAGCTGTCACTTGTCATATTTAAAGAGCATAATTTCTATGTATGGAGTTTTAAAGCATTGATTTTAGTGACTGTTAACAGGATTAAATACTTAGTAAGTTGCATAACAATCTGTTAATAAGCAGTATTAGCTTACAGTTGGGCTTACTGTATTTAATCAACATTAAAGCAAATCCACCAGCAAAATGAAAATTGTGTCCAAGGTAAGATTCTTCGGATACAAGCTTTTAAAGATTCATCACATTTGGAGCTATGCTGACTTTTGACCCTCACTAAAAATAACATTATATGCCAAAGTATTCCGTTGCTATGACATCTGTCAACATTGCTCTACTTGAAATATCCAGTTTTATATGGCTTACAGAATTTGATCTCTATTTTGAACTCAAAACAAACTCTAACCTTATTGCACTACTCAACTTTAGGTAAACCTATAACGCATGTAAAATTCTCAAAGTTATAAGACTTGAGGTATATATACCAGTTGTCAAGATTTTTACATTAAAACCATTGCTGATCTCAAATGACTTTTGACCACCATACAATACAACAGGGACCTTGTACTTATTACCACCAAGCCATAATCTAGAGCATCACACACATATGCACTACATGTACAAACCTACCTACACACATAAATGCACACACCCATACACATATACAGTTCATACAAACAAACATGTACACTATGTCCACATACACATCAACTTGACTGTAAAGGTTACCTGCCTGCCAAAGGCAAGTTAAAATTAAAATCCAGTATCAAATACAGTAGGATTAACAGAGAGTAAACCTGTATTAATATGACAGTGTATGTGTCCTATGTAAAATCCAGACCACACCCAAAGAAACATAGGTAATTTACATAAAGGTGTACATAACAAACATAACTACCACTAATATGGACACCTTGTATTTCTTTATTAAAAGTATCTAACATCATCCAAGTTCTAGTAGCTCATAGTATCTACAAAGTTTACTCTATTTGTATTTCCCTACTGTAAATATTAAGTAATTTTTAAAGTAATTTACTAAAAAGTCAAACATTTGTGTAACTAATCTTAACTTCTCTACAAAAAATGTTAATTGGGAACAATTTGAAAGATCGTAATCTCCAGGGAAATGTGTTACTGAAAGCTAAGCAACATTTGGTATTGTAAATTATTACAGGCAATCAATACTGATGACCAAATGTTTACAGTCCAAAACTAGATATGTATGAGTACTTAGTTATGAGGAGACAGGTAAGTGTGGAGTGATTTACATAATTTATGCAAACATGTCATTGTAACCTGGTAGACTTTTTTTTATGTTGAAATTAGTAGATTACTGCAGCACGATATAAAACATTTAGACCAAAAAAACTTGATTTATTTCTGCCTACAGGCCTGCTTAATTCTTTACAAACTGTTGTTGAATCAAATTATAAATCTTAAAACAGAATAATTCTCATGCTGATCCTCTTCTTTTTCTTTTTCCATCTTTTAATAACAATTTTGAGAAAACATATTCCAAACTGATACTGACCTTAATGTCTCATCTACCGTGACAAAATTCTCCTCTTTTCTATACTTCCAGTAAAATTGTCTTCACCTTCACCCATCTGTCAGCCATCCTAATCTCTGGTGTTTATCTTCTGTGTAAAACAAACAAATAACAAAAACTCCAGGCAGACTTTTTCCAAAACTAGTCAAAATAATCTTTCCTTTCCAGTGAGATTTGATCCAGTTATAGCCAACATTAAAAAAACAACAACAACATGAAAGAACTAGTAACAGCTAAAGAAGAATGGAGGATGTTCAATGTATCTTCTCAAAAGGAAACCATAATTTTCCAAATGTGCTCAATTCCCTATTTTTCCGGTCCAGAACTCTTTAAAAACAGTCTGGAACGTTGAACAGTATGAGTTAAAACATGACAGGATATGCAAATTGCTATGTAAATGATCTTGTACCTACAGTTGTTAACGGTACATCTCAGCGGTTATTTCAAGAGGATTAGAATCCTTTCAATATTTGGTTAGAAAAAGATCAATAAGTATTTCCAAGGAAGTCGGAGAAAAAGTACAAATGCCTCCTGCAATTATAGCCGAATGGTTTTCTGTCTCGTTACATCTGACAACGCATAATAAGAAGTCTTACAAAACTAGACAGGATGTTATTATCCGACCCAGAGCTTTCGGCGAAGTTGAATTCAGGAAGCAAAGTCAAGCAAAAAAGGTAGTGAAAAACCAAAAAGAAAAGAAAGAAAAAAAAGAAGTCAATTCTGTGAATGCAAATCAAAAAAATAAATAAATAAATATCCTCTCATGAGAACTAAGAGCTGTCACCTTAGACTAATGCCGCTGCACACACGTCGTAGATGGAGAAAAAAAATTTGAAGGTAGAAGAAGTATTAACGGCAGAGACGGCGGTGGCCTCTGTCCTGGTTTAATTAGAATGCATCCAGGCAGCATCAGTACCGGAAACGATTGTCTGCCGGGAGATGGAGTGATACAGGGTTCGGTGATTGCGCAGAAAGAGAGAGACAGCGAGAGTCCGTTGAGGCAGTGGCGGTCGACAACAACGACGACGACGACCATGAAGTGATAGAGCTATGTGCCAGCAGCCAGCACTCACTGCCAGTGAAATATTAAACAGAAGTTCATAACCGGCTTCTTTTTTTTTTGCACAGCTGTGTGGGGCCAGTTCAAGGCAAAACAGGCACAAATTGAATTGTGGTATTGCAGTGCTCGAATATCGAAGCGTGACGTCTCTGTTTTCTTTATCACATTATAGGCGGGAAAGAAATTAACGCTGGAATGGTTATGAAACTGAATGAAAAATTGACTTGAAAAATGGTATTGAAACAGTATAAGTGCTATAACCATATTTTATAAGAGGCAAAATTGTGATCCTTCAAAACTGCTGCAGAAAATTTGAATTAAATATTTTCCTTGTTTTTAAAAGTAAACATTTTGCAATATATATTCTCTTTAGAGGAGAAAAAGAAGAAAAAAACCCATTTTACTAGAAGATATATACATACAAATTTCCTTTAATCAAGTGATGAACATTGTGGAACTGTGAACTCTATAACAACTTTGCAGCATACTTAGAAGCCTAATTATGTATATACTGTACCATAGGTCTATCTAGAAATGTATTAATGTAAGACAAAAGAGAAGAAAATGGCAAAAGGAATTATAGCCAAAATGACAACAACAAACAAATTGTCGCTTTTGAGAATTACAAACAAAACCAAACTATTTGTTGTGCAGGAAATATAAAGTTTTACGGACAAAAATTAGAACAGTCTAATTTTACAGCTTCGTCTAAATACTTAAGCTAATTAGCCGGCCTTGAAATGTTCAATGTCGTGTACTACTGTTATTTTATTAATTCTTTGCATACCGTATGTAATTCACTATATACAAACACACACACACAACTAAACTTAAATCACATGTACTGATCCAGAGGAAAAGAGAAGAGTTTGACAATTTTTTCTTAAATGATAGAACTTGGAATAAAACAGACTGACAGACAAACAGACAGACAAACAGACAGGCATTTCCTAGGTATTAAACCATTCAGGTTAATAAGCACAAGTTTAAACTGTACTCAGCTTATGCTGTACTACTATAGGTAGATTGTAGATAAATGACATCGTAAAGTAAATCGTTGTTCAACAGAAGACATACTGGGGAATTAAAACCAAATATGAAATGAACTAACAAAAAAAAAAGCAGATAGCTCTAAGCTTATTTCTTTACTCTTTCAAAATGAAAATTTTATCAGAGCTGTCAAAGATCGATCACTTGATGGCAACCTGAGCACATCATTGATAACTTACAGGGTCCATTGCAAAATCAGGGCCTAGTCACACCTTTTATGGTTTGTAGTCAAGGGTTAACTTATAAAACAGGTTAATACAAGGTGCCTCCTTGATTCCAAATACTATAGTACTTTAATGCTTGGTCAGCTGTGTCCCAGTATGCTGGCTGAGTCAATATCAGCTAGCTTTTTCAACAATAATTCACTGACTCACACAGTTAATCTCACAAAAATATCAGTAATCTTGGTAACTAAGGAAGTAATTAAATATTGTTGACATCCCCAATCATTTGCAGGTTACCTCAGTAACTACGGTTTTCAGCATCTGACAGTTAATCCCTCAAGTGTGAAACAGCGGGGGACATGAACAATAGTTTCACTGGCCCACTGAATTCAAGCAGTATTCAAATTTGGCGATGGTCCTTACTCCTTTGGAATGAAAGTAGATGTTTGCCTCTTTTAAAGGGGTATATCAAGTATCTAACTAGTACTATTCGCATAATACACTTTACACTATGTATGGAAGTGTCAGTAGTATTGCAGTGAGAGAGATGAAAAGTATGACATGCAAGGGAAAGATGAGATTGTTAGAGCTCTCAAACAAGGCTGTTCAACAATTATTTTAAAAGCTTGTGATAATAATCTGCCATCGGCTTTGCAAGTAAAGGAGGGGGCATGGTTAATAAATTGGAAGGCCATTAGAGAAATGAATTATACCATTATGTCCAGTGCACAAGGTTTATTTATATTTTATTTATTATATTTTATTCATATATATATATATATATTTTTTGTATTATATTTATTTATTACATTTTATTTATATGGAGACTAGAATCATTAGCAAGAATAGCTTTGGAATGTTCTCTGGTTAAAGAATTCACACACTAATGTATCCAAAACTTTTTGCCTGACTTTCTAACCTATATGTACCACACTGTCACACTTTCCTTGTTTCTATAATAATATCATACTACAGTACCACCCCTGCCCCACTCCATCATACTGGTTTGAAACTAAAATGCAAATTTTATCCATAGCTTGATCCTCTAGCTATGGCAACTTATATATGTGAAGTCAATTTTGACAAATAAACAGCATTTCTTGCATAGCTATCACCTTATGTATTAACTGCACAAGGTCCTTCTATAAACAGCGCTATAGGCTTTCAATATCACAGCATCCAATACGGTTGACTGAATCACATTCATCTCCCGTTTGCTAAATTAGGCACAGCAGCTTAAGAGGGTGAAGGAAATGAAATGCTCAACCAACAATGAAAAATTAATAGGAAGTCTCAGCATGTTGCATATAAACTTTGGCAATTTTTAGCAGCCATTCAACATTTACTTTCTGGCCGTAAATCTTTAAACAGACTTGAAGTATTAACAATATGCCTATTCTATGCAGTCTTTTTTTGTGCTTGTCACAGTAAATTTATACAAAATTAATAACAAAATATACATATTGTCGAAAAAAAAGCTTAAAGCAGTATTCCGACTCTCCTTCCACATTCCCCACTAATAATTCATTGTGGCCTATCAGGAAATTTTGGCTATTTACTGGCTAAATACCAGTGGATTGAACAACTTTTGTTGGAGTCTGCGCTATATAAGACTAGTTATTATTATTATGATTATGATTATTATTATTATGATGATGATTATTATTATTATTATTTTTCTGGTTGCCAGTAGGGATGACATAAAGAAATTAAAAACATGGTAATTAGTTGGTTACCAATTGTCCGTCAAAGGATTGGCATGATTTCTATACAGGTAGTACTGTACTGTATTAATGCTTAAAATTATCACCAAATAAAATTGGACTGCTCTCAAAAGCCTTCATTGCAGTACAGTTGATGTGTGTTGTAATTGAGGTAAAGTCTGCCAGCAATTGAGTTTTGCCAGAAGATTTTTATATAGCAAGTAGATATAATTGTGAAATTCTAGGCCTACTTATAAATGTATGAAAACATGTGTGTTTGTGTACTACTAGGATACACTCAGTGGCGGAGCTAGGGGTATTGGTCAGGGGGGTCGAGCATGGTCTGTAGGGGCGCTTTCGACACTATCTAAGCGGAGCGCCACCACGGGTTGGCGCGGAGCGTACAG
>JAIPMN010002698.1:2681-16336 GCA_020650975.1 Apostichopus californicus | reverse complement strand
TATTACGTATGTGCCTTTATTAGCTGTCCCTTGATTTGAAAGCTTATAGGTGTAGTGTGTGCAATCATTAATGATCTTGATGAAGAAATCCAATGGATAGAAAGAATTTTTTCCCCTTCTCGTCAGTAGCGCGGGATCCAGGTCGAATGTGTATGAGTGTACATTTGTATGGGAGGATACCCCCCCCCCACTCCCTATCCATGCCACCTCGATCATACACTTAAACATTAACAAATAAGCCTAAAATAATGATCAGAACGTACCTTGCGTTTATACTTAATTATAAACCTAATTTATAGTCTAAATATACATCAAAACTCACCATTTCGCGTCGGGAGTCGGCTTCAAATGCCCAGGGGCAATATACTCTTCTTAAGCAAATTATGGATTCACCCCTGTTCAGGATCCTTCTTCAACAAGCTCTTTTAATCAACTAAGAGATTTAAACGTTGTATCACGCCCACGATTTCTCGAAATCTAGGAGACAATTATTGTTAGATACCGTAATCACCACTAAAGTTGTGTCGCATTATAATAATAAACACAAATAGGTAAGCAGTAAGGAACGCTCGCACGCGAAATATGCTAATATTTTCCACCGTGTACCTTGTAGTGAGAAAAATTGTTTGACTTTAAGTAAGGTATTAAAGATTTGTTATGGAAGCGTAGAGGACACATTGCATCGATGACTTACACAAATGGTAAAAATCTCAAACTAACCTTTCTTTTGCGATCCACTAATCTTGTACAATGGAAAATAAAATTGAAAATACTGGTTTTCATACTTTGTACCGTTTTGACAAAGCGTCCAAAATTCATTGATGATACTTTCAATGTTTTTACCATGCTTTGCCACGTCTTTAACTAGTCAACGTAATGTACTTTATACGCGCCCGTAGAGTAAACTTTTCAATATCTTACAAGTTCAACTGTGGCTAATGTGGAAATACCACCAGACCGTGTTCAAGTTAAACGCAAAAATGCAGATTGGAAGATCAATATCAGTAGATAAAAAGGTTATAACTATAAAAAAAACGCATAAATTACCTTATAATCCGTAATGGGACATTGCTTCATTTATTGCCTTCAATACATGTTTTCTCCTGGCTTCTTGAGCTACTAGGTGAAGGTGAATAAGACGGGTACGATGTAATTCGCTTCTTACTGATTCCTAAGTTGGTAATGTGTGTGCTGCTACTTTATGATTGTATAACAGCTGTTGGAACTATTCGGAACAAAACTTGTAATGGATTAGGCTTAAAGCTTACAAATTGTGCACTTACCGTCCACGTGCAAACGTATATCGATTTAACAGTGTCATATTCATATTTCACTAATTGCATTTGATTTGCATATTCTCAGTATCTTTAGCAAAAGGAGCCTGAAGAGAAGAAATATAAAACTCTTCTATACGTTTCAGTGTTACGATGCTGGCTGAACTCCTTTTTTACGAACAAACAGCGAATTACTTGAGTTCAGTTTTATCATCATCAAAGTCGTCTATTCATATGCTCAAAAGCCGAGAGCTATAGGTCAGTCCACGAGGACAATTATGTCACTGGGGGTCCCTTGCACCCATCATTCAAGTTGATCTTGACAACGAAAAAAAAACATCCCATGTATTTCCGCCCCAAATCATCAGCAGCCGCCCCTCTCGTCACTACTATTTTACAGCCTCGTCGCAGGGCAAAGTTTTCAGATATTTCAAAGAAACAAGCAGGGGGTAGGAAGCTTTCAAAAAGTGGGGGGGGGGGCATAACATCAGAGGGGCACTTTCTCATTCCAAAACCACCACTCGTTATGCTATAAACCGGTACACACCGGCCATATCACTTAAATATATATGATGTGTTAGTATGCTATCAATACTATTATGGCGCGCTGCAACATTGATGTTTTATTTATTGATATTGTTTATTGTTAACCGTGCTACAAAAAGATATGGGTGCCATTTTAAAAATAGCATGTACAGACTAAACATAAATATTTAAAATAAAAGATATCCAAACGACAGTTCTTCATCAAAGGGTCACATTTAATTTGCCAGTATAGGGCACATTTGCTATATTGGAAAAAAAAGTGGGTGGCACGTGCCCCCAGTTCCCCCCTCCCCGGCCCCTACCCCCTTGGAAACAAGTCAATGGTGTCTGAATACCCAGTTTTTGATCTTCACTCTAAAGAGAGACGATAAGCAAAATCAAATGAGGCTAAAGCTTATTCTCCTTCCAGGTACCCTCTCAGTCAGCTACAACACAGAAACCATTCTGAAACCAATCTCAATTCATTACAAAGAAGAAAACTCAAAATAAAATAAAACAGTTTTCTAACTGCTTATCCACTAGAGAGCCTGTGTAAGAGAATTTGTAACAGTTAGTTGACCTGACGCTTCGGTCCTAGCAGGATCTTCTTCAGAGGCTAAATGACAAAAACAAAAAAAACTTTTAGCTTTTCTGCGTCTGGTGATTTAACATATACCGCCCTCCTAACAGGAGCCCTATAACATTTAGCATATTTGCTCTTCAAATCTGGTAACTCACAAATAAGTTGTTGATTTGTTTTGTTTACGTTACACTATTATTCAACACCGTTGGCAGCAAGTAAAGTAAATGACCTGCATATACTCTCGGGCTAGGCTGACCACTATCCTAAGCTAAACCCATTGATAACTAACTTATATCAAAGATAATCTAGATTCTCTTTGCTTAAATTCATACATTGCTGCATGTGGTGATAAGGAAGAACCGTACCTCAAATAGGCTCTCCTTAAAATGTTGGAATAAATCGTTTCAACTAAAATCGAGCTTTTTTTCTGCATAGTTGGTAACTTACCAGAGTAGAAAGAAAACATGGAGATTTACGAAGCAAAGTGCGCCTACAAACAAGTTGCAGACAGTGTCTTAACATTCGATATCGGTGAGAAGTTTTACGTCCTTGGAAGACCAAATGATAAGTGGTGGTTTGCTAAACGAATCGTAGACAACTTGTTTGGATATGTTCCAGCTGCTTATTTGCAGGTTTGTATGTTGTTTGGAAAACATGCTAAATGATTTAGTGACCATTTTACTAATTCTTGTGAAATAGCCTAGGCCTAATTTGGTTCTAAAGAGATATAGCCCTAGGCTAGGCCCTTTACCTAGCTTAGGTCGACCTTCCTGTAGCCTGTAGGTGTTTCCTAAAGACATTATATGCCTCTTGGGTAGGCCTAATACTTGCCTTCAATTTGACGTTTTTGTAACCTGTAGTGTAAACTGTACCTTTACTTAGGTTCCCATAAGTTAAAGGGAGTGAAGATTCCCGCACGAAGAAATGTCTGATGCCGGTAATCTGACCTAGTTTCGAATTAGGTGTAACATAAGTGTTAGACACCACAATCGATCCCGGTAATTAGACACTAGTGTACAGTCAATACATGCAGCTACGGTCAATACCCACAACACAGTGTACATAGCAGCGATGGACATCTCAGGTCCAGATAAAAGAGGTATCAGGTTTCATTACTGTCTGCATTTTGTAGTGACAAGAAAAAATCTTCCCTTGCAAGCAACGGAAAGTTAACTTTTTTCAGAGGGCGCACGCGGTTTGGGGCGAGTCTTCAATTGAACTTAGCATCTGCTTCCAGCGTTTAATGTTGAAAATTAATGTTACCACGTCTGACACACAGGCCTTAAAACTTAACACAGGCTTGAAACTTAAGTAAGGTTTTATAATTTTAATGCTAAGCTTGGTGAGGTAATTTGCCAGGCAAATGTGGACCAGTCGTAAGAACTCATAATGTAATGTGTATTTGTAACATAGGTCTAAGTTAGTGTACCATGATACTCATAGCCAACATTTATAGGCCTATCATATAGTCTATATGCTGTAGTTGTACTTAAAAATATAGAAAGTGCTAAGCTTGTGCCAAAAACAATTTCCCACTGCAGGCGAGTGTTTGGCATGATTCTGGAAAGAAGGATGTCAAATTGACTTAGTGGGACAAACAAAGCGGAAACCATGGCTCCCTCTGTAGACCCAACCATATATAACTATATGGTAAAGGCCTAGTTTGTTATTAAAGCTAAAATCATTGCAGATTGAGTGGGATAAAATATCATTGTGAAGCTTATTGGATTTAGGAATCCCCACAGAGCTAGGCATGCTCTCTGTAGAATACCTATCCACTGTACAGCAATTGAAGCATGCTACCAAAATATCGGAGTTACCTCATTTGAAGGAAACTAATGTTTTCCAGAAAATGATAACTATCACATGTATTGGTATTAGCTGAAATGAATGTTTCAGGTAAAACTTGATTGCTGGTTGGGGGTGGGCAGGAGGGGGTAGGGAGGGGGGAGCTAGAAGTGAAGTGGGTGGCTGCTGCTGGAATGGAAATTGGAATCTGAGTTTATTAAGTCACTAAAGTTTAAAATGGAATTTTTTGGTGTCAAAATGCCTATGGGATGACAAACTGCTTGTAAATTTCATCCCTTGCAAAAATCTAGCTATACAAAAAATGAACCTTTTTGTTGTTCTTTTGTGAATTTTACAGCCAACAAGAGAAAAAGTTATCGGAAAATTGGTCCCTAACCAGAGAAGAGGATCCGTAAGTGATTGCCTTTATAATATTAATCACACAATGATTTATTTTAGTTTGAACTATCACATTTGTTTCCTACACGTATGCCTGTTGATTTAGTACCACTCTGTGTGAGTTCATGTACAGCATTCTCTCCGAGGACAGGTCGGTGAAGGTGAAATAATTTACAGATACCAGAATGGCAGAGGGAGTCACTTTTATTAATGTGTACACAGTAACAACGTTCTGTTAAATTCCTGTTAATTGCACGGCTGAGAATATGCATGTTCAGTGTAAAAACTTTGAGATGTAAGAAAAGGAGCAATAACCATGATTAAACTTAATCAAGACTAAGATGATCCAACTTCTTGTTCTTGGTACTTCCAAGTTCCGACACAGTTAAGTACAGATTGTGCATGGCAAAGTCACTCTCCAGCAGTGGCATCCCCAGACATTCAATCTTGGGGGGCACAGCACTTAACCAGGGGGCACAATGTTTATTTGTGAATGCCGTCCTTTGAGAAATTTTTGATTAATTATGGGTCCTAAGATGATATCTGGTGCTATATTTTGCAACTTGAAGTAATATTTCGGGCTTAGTCTGTCTGATATTTATGTTTTTAATTGAGGCAGATAAAGTTTTTGTTTGAGTATTTTTCTTAACACTAAAATCGCATCTGGGGCACAAATGTTTTGGGAGGACATGTTTCCCCCCCCCCCCCGACCACCCACTGGCGATGCCTCCAGGGCATTTAAATGTTGTCTGTAGCGTAATATGGAGAGAAATTTTTGATGTCAATTGGCTGTTGCAGGGAATATAGAGTTTCAAATGTAAAAAGAATGAAAGAATAGATGTTCAAACCATTATCAGAGTGAAGGAATGGTTTTCATTCGTGCAATAGTGCAAATATTTCATTCGTTGAAAGATGTAATTTGTTCCATTCAACTCGGCTGCGCCTCGTTGAATGGAACATTCCATCTTTCAACTCATGAAATATTTGCACTATTGCACTCATAACCATTCATTATTTGTATACTGTATCATACAGAAGTTGTTATATGTGATATAACATTGTACCAGTTTAAAATTGACATGTTTGATAGATCTTGGGTGTTTTATCACATAGAGGAAGAAAATGGAAAAGGCATAAGTATGTTCTCTGAAAATGTATGCTTCTTTGTAGGAGTTGTGTGGCCTGGGATGACTAAATGTCTTTACATGTGACAACCAAAACTGCTGAATCAGTGATGTCTTCTAAGTGACAACCAGTTTGTTAAAATATAAATCAGTTCATTTGAGATGCTTATACTTTCTGTTAAATAGGCTTTATCTTTGTTGCACAAATTTGTACAAGCTAATTTTTTAACTTGAATGTAGCTCAACGAAATGTGCTTTAATAACAACTGACTTAGCCAAGCTTATTCCTATAGTTGTACTTGTGTAGTAGGCCAAGTAGTAAGTAAGTAAGTTGGAAGATCTATATTAAAGGGGTATTCTGGTGACAAACAATATGAACTTATATTGACGATGAAAAATATTCCACACTGCTAATTGAAATCCCCATCTCAATGTCATGGCCCTAACTGGAGTATATGTTTGATTGTATGTGACCTTTTTGACTGGCTTAACCTTCAACTACTCCAGGAAGTTGGATCACAGTAAGGGTATGTGATGTCATCTCCAGGGAAAATGCTCTTTGAAAGCTTTACTTAGGCTATTTTAATCTTCTTGTTGATTTATCTTTGAAACCTGATACATTTGGAAAGTTTGCTTCAAAGATGACAAAGTTCACCGTACTTAAGAATTTTATCAAAATGTAACTTTGTTGAAGATATATTCTTTTGGTTTGTGAATAAATGATTGACAAATTATCAAGAAAAACAAAGACATTATCAGCTGAAGTGCACTGATGACATCATCCATTCTGCTGTTGCCAGATGCATAATTTAGAAATTATCAGTATTTCTTTAAAAATCCATATAGCCTTTCCCAATACAAAATGCTATGAAGATGTGGTTTTCACAGTTAGATTATAAGAACATTTCTTGCAATTTTGTTCAGCCATCAACTTTAGCCACAAGGATATTCTTTTAATGCATTCATACACATCAGATTAAAATTAAAGTTGTCTCAAAACTGATCAACAGCATCTTCAAGCATTAAAAACCAGATTGCATGTTTGTGGAAGTACAGTGCATGTCATTACTTTGACTTTTACTCTAACTGCACAAATCTTGAAGCATTCTTTACCATGCAACTTTTCTGTCAGAATGTTCAAATATTTGCTTTTTTTCTGAACAATGAAATTCTGTCCAAATTTGTGTGCATGGCAGACAAGCTTTGTACATAAACGTGTACAGTACTTGTGCAAATTAAATTTGAAGACATTGGCAACTAAGTGACGGTTCATTTTGAAAACGTGTTCCATTCACATTTGATGGAGATGTGTTGTCATGAGAAGGAAAATTTCAGCAATTTTTGCCAAGCAGTTGGTTTTTTTAAATTCTAGGAGGGACATGATGTCAACAAAATCTTACAGTGTTAAAAGTGCACCTGTAATAGCTCAACAAGACCTATAAAAATCAAAAGTGGGGCCCGGTCAAGTTGGATTCAACAAGTTCATACTAATTTCTACCCCCTATGAATGTTGGGCCTGAACAAGTTGGACCGTATCTTTTTGGCCAATTGTCTTTTCAGAAAGATTGATTTCAAATTTTTTGCAAATAGTTCAAAAGTGTATCAATGTAGTATGATGGAAAAATTTTAAGACTGCAAAGTACTTCAAATTTACTAATTTTCAACTTGCTACTGAATTATATATAAAGTAAATTTCCCAGAAATGACCAAGAAGGCCTGCATAAAAAAGGAGTTTAATTTTTTTTTTTTTGTAGCTAGGGTCTTTTTTAAGTGTTCATAATTGATCTGAGACAATTTAAATTGTTATGGACATGGTGGCAATCCTATGTTTTGTCTTGTTTGTGGGGTAACCAATTCAATTCTAAAATTTAATAAAAGCAATTCACACAACATTAAACTTGAATCATATATCCAATCTTAGTATTGCTCATTACTAAATGAAACTTTCTTAAAAAATCAGCCATGCCATATCTGATACAGTAAATCAGTGGCGGTGAACAGCTTTAGTACTCCTCAAAACCTTACATGAGAAACTTTACACAATACCCTTATTGTTGGTAAATTTATAGCTCCAAAACGGTTGAATTAACTCTGATTTTTTTTTATTAGTTTATGTTTGTTTGAGAATTGCCTAAAACAGTGTGACAAGTAAACTTGAATCTGTGATCACTGAAGCTGGAGAAGGTATTTTTACAAACTTTTGTTGTACTGTACATCGCAGTACTGGTACTGTATTTGCTCTTTTCGTCAAGGGTCAAAGAATACTTGTACCATATTTACAGTGTTGCAACCCTTTCTTCCTTGAAGTCTACCCTTTGGGCTTTTGCTGTAAAAATAACAGGAGTAAGTATTAAATTGATAAAAAAAAAAGTGTATTTGAGCAATTTTTACTAAAACTATGAACATTGCAATCTTAGTTAAAGCTCTCCTTTGAAATAATCCTGTGAACATTCAAGATACTTCTTTTGTTATTCTGACACTTAATAAAATGAAATTGTTTAACAATGTTTTTTTTCTCCATCTTTTTTTTTAAATTATAGAGGGAGCATGACATCCATCTACAAGCTCTGGCAGAAATACACAAGAAAGTCAAACCTCTTCCAGGTAAAATTTATAATTAGTATTTTTTGCTTTCTAATTCCCTTTTTCCAGTTCATTTCAAACCTCTGAGGATCATTTAGGCTGACTTTCCAGTTGATTTCTAATCTCTGAGGATCATTTAAGCTGACTTGTGGCCTCCTGCAGAACATGAAACAGCGATCTCCTTATCAATGCACGTCAACTCTCATTTAGTTCGGGCCATTTTGTTAATGTGATAAAACACCGCTGAGTGATCATGAGTGCTTTTCCACTCAGTTTCTGGGCTAGAATATGCTGACATTTACAAGTTTGTCTATGATTTGGTAAAATGCTGGGCCTCTTTTACCTCTTCGCTATCTTAGACGGTCCATTTCCTTCTCCTGAATCGTAATCAATCTGTCACTACGGTTAAGTTCTTATGATCCCTGAAATAATTCTTCCGTGTTTAGTGGCACTTCTTCATGAATCTTTTTCAAATCCCATGGAGTTTTGGTTCACATTTCTAGAGCTTTCAGGAATTCTGACATCTAAGATTGTCGCAACCTGCATATGTATGTTTCCGTATTTGTCAGATCTGCTTGGGTGTACCCAGCAAAGTTACGACTTAGAATTCTTTATCTACAACTGAGTATAATAGAAAGTCTGATGCATGGTTGACTTGTTATGCTTTGAACCAGAGTATAGTATGAATTGTCACTGTGTTCATTTGGCATCTAGCCATTCTTGCTACGTGATAAAATACTGAATACAATTAAAAGGTTTCGTTTAAACACAGAACCCACAGTTTAGCATGTTTTCATTTGTATATCTAGGTGGTGACTTAAGTGCAGTATAAAGTATCACTGTGTTCATTTGGCATAGCCATTCTTGCTATGTGATAAAATACTGAAAATAATTAAAAGGTTTCGTTTAAACACAAAAATCCTGCGGCTTAGCATGTTCTCATTTGCATATTTAGGTGGTGAATTTACTGAACCAATTTGATCTGCTATGCCAAATAAGTTAAAGGGCAGTTCTGCTGAAAACATTTTCGCTGGAATGTACAGAAATCGGTGAAGGGCTGGTTTACTTCCTCAGTCTACAGTTGTTTAAATACAGTATGTCTGCAAGTTAATGTGCAAGTACTATTAATCTTGCACAATTTGAATAGAAATTGATGATTAGATTCAACGGCTATCTCAAATCTTCTCCTCCAAATCGCCAACCAAAATAACCACTTTTTTCCACAACAAAAGAAGTCCCATAGCACTCGGTTATATCATATGGAACGATTTATATGATATAGTTGCTTTGACATCCAAACTGTGCTTAAAAATAAGATGTTATATACGTGAACACTGTATCTTTCATAGATTCATGATTTTGCACTCATTCTGAAATAAGGCTACTGGATTCTTTATCTAACATTTTCCTGGGCCCTCCATATCTTTCTGGGCCTCTTAATTTACCCCAACCCCCACCCTACAGCCTGATAGTGTTCACTGATATATGTAGTAGTGTAATACTAATTGCCACCTTACGTATAATTTCTCAATCTGTGTTACATAGTGTCCTTTTAGCTCTGACATTGTACCCTGTACGTGTCTTTATTGTTGTTCCTGCTTTAAGTTATGTGTTGCTCATTACAGTTAAATTGAGACACAGTAGGTCAGGGAGGGATGATTGGTGAGGTTGTGCAGTACTAGTATACTCAATTTAACAGAATAATACTGTGTAAAAGTAAGTTGGCCTGACGTTTCGATCCTAGCAGGATCTTCTTCAAAGGCTAAATGACAAGTAACAGTAACAGAAGGGACAAACACACGCATAGAATACAGAGACAGGTTGATGAGCATGGTGAACACAAAGAGATAGATGTAAGAGGATTAGTAGACAAGGGATGGAGAGAAGAAAGAAAGAAACCAACAGGGGAAGAGGAGAGGTAGGGGATAAACAGTGGAGGGACAAAGAGAGGATTAAGGGAAGGGGGTTGGGAATAAACTGGAGAAGGACAAAGACAGAAAGCTGTGGAGAAAAAAGGGTGGAAGAGAGCTATATGAGAGGGGGAGTGATAGGGGGAGATTAATACTGTCATTGAATCAAGAATTGAAGAAGTCCTGATGACAGTAAAGATTCATGATCACCATGTAGCTTTAACATCCAAATAAAGCTACAGGTGCTCCATTTTCTCTTTCTACTCGGTTGACGATGTATATGAGCTTGTTTATAATAATAGGTAATTCTATTGTGTTATTAACTGAGAATGAACTGAAGTGTTACGGAATACAGCATTAAAGATTTGACAGCTGCCGCCCAGTCAAACTTCAGGCTTGTAAAACAGGCATTGACTCAGTTACTTTCAGCATAGTTATAAGTACTTTCGAAAGCATTATGGTTGGTTGGCTCTGTTTGTACATAAATACGAGAACCATTACCAGGAAGTGTGGAAAATGCTACTGATACTTATTCTATTTAGCTAAAGTTTATGTGGCTTTCAGATTCATTCTGAAGTCAAACATCGGTTAATAGAGTTCCTGGCACAGCTGCATAGATCTGTCTTAATTGTCACCACCACAGGTAGTCTGCTTTAGATTGTAAAATATTGTGACCTATCTACTGTTCTTGACAAATTTGTTTGTTTTTTATGCTACTATAATCATCACTTCTGCTCTAACATTTCATGACCTCGTAGGTGAGTACTAACAATCTGAATAAAATTGTGAGATATCTAAGATAGAGACTGACAAATATTATCATAAGACACATACTTTGTATTGAGTACCTTACTATACTACTTACACACTATTTGTATTCTAGCATACTGGACTTAGTTTCCCATACTCATAGTTGCCTTCAGGGATTGTTACCAGCTTTGCACAAGACAGTTTTTACTCTCGTTCGGAGCATTTTAGAAATCTAGAATGGATCCTAGTGCAAGAGTCAGTACTTACTTGAGTTGTACTCGCCCTACATAGAACCTTGTTTGTACACTGGTTTGTACTTGTACCATCCCTGGGTACATTTGTACTTGTTATCATGGTGTAGTACTCAATATTAAAGTCTGCTATTTTTAAAGGAAAAAATGGATGTATAAGTATCAGGCCTCAAGTTGGCCTCCTACTGTATGACTGTATGTCACATGCAATGCACAGGTCTGCGGACAACAGAAGGCATCTGTATTCTTCAGCAAAGTAGAAGACTTCAATGACAAAACAACCATGTAGACTTTGTTGTTGTGAGCTGATAATACTGCTTCATATGTTTTGGTCCGTATAGTACACTTCAGTATGTTGTGCTATACAGGAGCTATTAACCTGAGAATTACAAGAGCTTCTGATGAAAAGTAGTTTAAATTCTACCATTCACAATGTTATAAATTATACAACTATTTTGTAATTTTGTTATAACTCAACTCAATCTCATGAGGGGCATTTTTTGACAATATCCTTCGGATTTCAATTTATGTAAATTCATTTTTTAAAAATATTGAAGCCGCTGTTTTCCTTCAGACTGGTTAATGTTTGATCCCGTTTGGGTTGGACTGTGAAAGCCTGTAACATTGTACAGTAACTTCCATCAGCTGGAATAAACCATTTTCATTTCATATAAATAAGATATTGAATGTTTTTGCTAATTTTGAATTTTGGATGTGAGAAGGAATTAATGTATGAAAGTGTCTAGGCCTCATGAAACAGAGTCATTGATTACCTGCTGTTTCATGTTTTATTGGTGAAGTTTACTCAATTGAGTAATAGATTCTTCTTTGGAGTATTGTTATTGCAGTCATATTAGCTGGCAACCTAGCATATAAACCAATGGTAAGCATAATCCCTTCCAATGGCTACTGTATAATCATTGTATTTCAATGCCTCAAGCATTCCTCTGATTAATAAGTAGCATGTGACTTTTTCCCTATAATGAGCACACATGTATCATCTGTTCAAAGTGAAACTGTGAAAAATTTGAACACTTTAACAAACCAAAGTTTCAACATACAGTATGTACATGCTTGTATGTGTTTCTATGTGAAATTATTTGTAGGTAATGAGCTGCATTGATACCAAATGTTTGTTACCAACAATGTTTAATAAAAGTATATATCCTGAAATGAAAGCTAACGCCATGTAGTTAATTACAGTACATTAAAATTAATTTGATGTTGAGCACAATGTGCAGTAACTATAAAAACATGAACATCAATACATGAAATCTGGTTCCGTGAACATATCCGATTTAAAAGCTAAATCTCATCTTCAAATTTACAGTAATTCTTTGGCAATACCATCTTTTTATCTTTTGATAATTCAATCCTTTGGAAAACTGAAACTTTTTGGATAAAGTTGGTGCCCATTTTTATCAATTTATTAGTTAAAGTACCAATGAGGGGGCTAATATAATTTGGTTTCTTTTCTTTTTGCTGTAATGTCAAACGTCAAACTTTTGTTTGTTTATTACCCAGTCGTTTGATGCCCGACAAGAGTTTGTTGCACAGTGAGATTGTTTTGATTATACAGGGTGGAGCAGATAGATTATTGCATCGCTATGACGACAGGTTTATAATTCCATCCGATCGCTTGGAAACCGCTGTTAGTGATATTTCAAAATATGTAAACGTTTTGAACGTTGATCAGATTTACAAGTAAGCTTCGGTAATTAATACAATATATATACTGAAGGTTACCATAACCCAAGATTCATTGACGTTACTTGTCTTTCTTTTTTCTTTGCCTTGTAACAGCAAACTCCAGGAGAGATATCTAGGGGAGATATATAAATGTTAATTACTATAGTTTGTCGATCGAATAAATAAATTTGATCGAGTTTGCATAAATCACTGTCTATAAAATGTCAAATTTGGAAGTTTTCCTTACAAGTTGGCTATTTATCATTCTTGAACATTTCAATGGAAGAAGAGGAATATAAATTAGAGCCTTTTTATTTGATCAATAATAGGTAAACCAACCAAGTTCTAGATCTACAGTATAGTGTACAGTAGCTATATATACTGACAGTATCTCACGTGAAGCCTTTTAATACTGTGGCAATAATTAACATGCTGTGTAGTGTATATATCACAGTAAGTGTACTTGAAATATAAATATTTGAACTGATTCATGACTTTCCGCTGACCAATCGTTCCCTTTTGTTTTTATTTTCTTTCAAAGTTCTGACTAGAAGTCAAAGCTGTCCAGGTAATCTTTCATGCTGACTCGCATTATATAACTACCTCGTTTTTCCCACAACTTCCTACCCTTTCTAATCCTATTTGTCTGTTTGCATGATTCTTCCTCATGTCTCCCTCCTCTTTCCTCCCTTATATTTCCTGATATTTGAAAAAAAAAAAAAACAAGACTCCGAGCAGCGTGTGGGTTTGATGTGTGCATGATTTTAATCTCTCAACCT
>JAIPMN010002697.1:0-17962 GCA_020650975.1 Apostichopus californicus | reverse complement strand
TGGTGATATGGGTAGTAGGTAATATGGGGAAAATAATAATACTTAGGAAAGTCATTAAACTGCAACTCACCAAATTACAATGTAGGCGGTCTCTTGACTATTAACAGCAGATCCTCTGAAGTCCAAACTAAAAAGGGGTCTTGCATGAAGTATATATATATGAAGGATATAAATTAAATGAAAACAATGAAGGTCATGACTTTTCGGTAAAGAAAAGATCAGTGGCGAGAAGTAGAATTTGTATAACAAAGACGAGAGGATGTTAAATAAACCTATATATCTTGCGGAGCCACATGGGGAAAATGGTCATAAATTCCTTTTTCCGAAATCCTAAAACAAAGGCCGGGTCATTTCATGACTGAAGGGGAACATCAGAAGAACTAGGAAATAGTGAGGACATACTAACGAAATACGAACAATGGATTTTCACATTAATCATTAAGTACTGTTCACTTTTTCCAAGTAGTCAATCAGGCTTGACTGCCAATGCTTTTGAAATCTGGTCCCCAGACATTGCTGTTGATGATTGTTAGGTACCTGTAGACCAGACAGATCTCAAAATCTGTAAGGTTGTAAATGTAATGAAATGAAATGCAACAAATGAAGATTATGCACATTTTGTTCAACTACGCCTATGTATAATGGTACAGATATATCAAGCTGCAAGCTGCTTTGACTAGCAATTCCAACAACCAAATGTTTTTCAAATTTTCAAACAAATTCAATGATCTGTAGGAGTGGGAGAAATTTTGGTTCTTGCCAGGAGAAGTTGTGGATTTTTGAAAGGAAAGAATGAAAGATGTTCATTCCAAATGTATTTCTTTATGTATTTCATTGACCTTGTTGTGAGTGAGTACTTGGGGTTTGTTTCTCAACACAAAATAGTTTGAGTCCACCTGGACAAAGCAATTTGAAGATTTTGCGTCCCTGGCTAAAACATTGCGTCCCGGACGCAGAATCCTGCGTTCGTAACAATGCTGGTACCAATGATTTAGTTGGTTGGAATCAACGATTTATTGTTTCAAATACCGCTGGGATGATCAAGGGAGCTGATAATCTTGGTTCTGGCTGTGAGTTGTGACTTAATTCTTGGACAATTAACTTGCAAGAATGCAAAATGCTTGGTCATAATGTCCCCTACTAACACATTGGCTTACTTCAGAAGCAGTACTACAGAATTACTGTGAGAATGGGAGAGCTATCATTGGAATGTACAGTAGTAACCAAACATTCACACCTGTACAACACTCAATGTACACATACTGTTCAATAGGACTACCTGACATGGCATTTGCCAATGTTAAAGGCATACTGTAAGTGGTGACTGGAAGTTTGAAACTCATAACCTCAAAAGTAAATGAAGATGAACTTCATACTTGTTTTCTGTTAAGTTCCAAGGTCATTTGAGGTCACCAGAGGTCAATGTCTGTAAAATTTGTATACTTTTTAGATGAACTTCTCATGTAGCATGTGAATCCAACTTAGTAAGCACAAATCCTACCGTAAGTGAACTTGAAAATATTTTGTGCAGTGTTTTGTATAAACCGGGAAAGGAATCAATAAACCCCTAGTATGCTATGTGTTTTCTGGTTTAAAAAATGCCCTGCTTTTTCAACCAGTCATAATATTAGAGCCTCATAAATCTTGGGTCTCTACACTGCATTGACTGCAACAGCAAAAGACTAGGCTCACAATACACTTTATCATCTCATTTCCATGGAGAAAATTTGTTGTCCAAAATGACAATCCTGCATTTCTAACCATGCTGTTGATGCTGATATTAATTCATAATCAGTAATTTCCCAAATCCTGCTGTTGGTGAGATGTAAAGCCATTCATGTTTGTAGAGTAGATAGGACCATCACAAGTATGGTGCATTGGTATAAGCTCACGCATAACGGTATACGCATTGACGAATACTGGTATTACCCGCTATACAGGAAATTTTCGCACACCACTATTTCCAGCGTTAACTGTACTATCAAACACTAGCATAAACCTATGGACACTAGCCTAGCCACAAATGTATTAGCGGTTTTATGACTACTTCCCATCTCTCTTTTTTTTGCAGCAACTTATTTAAAGATTTGATTAAAAGGAAATAAAATACGAAAAAATCAGTGTTGTTTACATGTCTTCATTTCAACGCGAACGTACATACCACTACAAGGCCCAGTCCATCCACAAACAGTACAGTCGCATATAATCGGTATGGGTATTACCAGAAAATTGAGTATTCAGAAAGTAATGCATAGACTCAGTATCAGAACAGTTATGAAACGTATTGCGCAGAATCTGTTTCTTCCCAAAACAACTTGTTAGAGCATATGACCATGGACCTAATAACGAAATAATTTTGTTAATAGCTCCATGATTTGACATACTACGTGCTCGAAATGGAACTATTAGCTCCATGATTAGCCGTACGAAAGTGTTGGTATTATTATACAACATGACTGGGGAATGACTTTAATTTGTCAAGTAGCAGTCGGTAGAAAAGAACTTTGGGAGAGTCCTTTGGAATGGTATTCTCAAATGTAAAGAGAGTGACATCTTAGAACCGCCAAAGCTCTGTAACATTGTGAAAGTAGTGAGATAGAGACCATATTATCCCATCAATTAGTTTACTATGGATTGTTTTAAAACTTTGATAAAACTTTGCCGATCTCTCTGACAGTAGGTACAGAAAGCTGGGCATGCAAAAATGTCTGTATTTTACTTGTGTGTCTTTTACAGACCTGCTTCAAGCACGTTTTACCATCTCGGGTTTCTCTTAGACCGCATTGCATCGCTAACAGCAACTGCAGATTCCTTGCTACAAGAAAATGCATACATGTATTGTTATTAATGGACAGACACAATGTGAATGAACTCCCTAGTTGAGAAAATAAAAATCAGTTCATCGTGCAACTGTTTTGGAACACCTGTGATTCTGTATTCTTTTTTCACCCAGCTACACTGTATATGTACCTACCACTCTCTGGAATAATAATTATTGGCTTAATAGCGTGGATTGGGGTAGATCAATTATCATATTTTCTCTTGAGGGGGTATTACAATAACATCTACGTTTCAGGAAGATTCTCCATCAGGCACAAAAAGTTTCTTGTGTTAACAAAAAAATGCTATGCTGGGGGTATGAACATGTATTACTGTGGGAAGTAATTATATAGCATAAAGTGAGGGAGAAAATTACTGCATGATATGATGGGGTGAAAATACTTTTCTTTTGTGCATTTTCTATTGTACACAGTACAAGCAACAAGTGCAAGGGCTAAGATTGTGCAGCAACAATGTTTACAGTTAACTTGGGATGTTAAGTTTTACACCATAAACAGTAGCAGCCGCAATTTCCTCGAGTTTGCATGAATTAATATCTGGGTTGGTATTTTTTATTGGGTATTATTTTTCATGGGTATTCAAGATTTGTTTTGGATAGACCTGGTATCTTGGTATATATTTGTTGATGACAGCTTTGAATACCGTCGGTCTGGGTATGCAGGAAATACTCGGTATATCGACGCACCCGAATCACAACTCTCATGGCATTTAAAGACCCATGACTCTTTACCAGCTTTTTACCAGAAATTCACATGTTTGAATCTTTATTTTCATTGTTACTGCTAATTACCTTTAATACTTTACAGTTTACTGTATGCAATAAATTTTCCTCTCCAAACTCCTTTCTTTACATCATATGTCTTGAAACATCTTGAAGCTGGTTTTATGAAGATTAAGTTAGGGGAATTCTATATATGGGATTTCCTTGGGGTTTTCAATGCATCAATTCGAGCAGGAAAGATGAATCTAATGAGCCTTAAGTTTCAGGCACCCTGCAGGGAAATCATTGAAAAGTAATGAAAACGACTTGATGCAATCTAATTGAAGGTAACTAGACCATCATAGGAGTAAATTATTATCTCATGTCTCTATATGTGTAATGTATAGGGATAAGAGATATTGTACTTCACCCCACATCAGAAATGTGAGGTGGTAGTGGGTACAGTATGTGTGTTTGGGTTTGTGTGTGTGTGTCAGTGAGCAAAAATGTGTGTTGTGAACTCCTCCTAGACCATAAGTTTTGAAACTTACTGTATGTGGTTGTCAGGGATCGAGGTCAAAGGTCAATGTAGGTCAGAGGTCAAACTGGCCTAAATTGTGCAGAGGAAATAAGATCTATAACTCCATGGATTTGCCTACTCTTGTTGTTGTAGATACACAGATGACACAAGTAGTATAAGTTATACCCTGGGATGATGTTGTTATCCTTTACCGTAAATAGAATGTGAAGTAGCATGCTCATTACATAGTGCATACTGTAGAAGGGCATTTGGCTATATGAATGTTATCGAACTGACTTGTCTGTTTACCTAGGCCAGTTAGAACTTATGTACGCATTGGCCTTTTATTATCTCCTTGTCCAGAAACCTAAAAATAGATATTTTGAAAATGTAGGCGTTTGGCAAAGGTGTATTGATGAGGTGCCCCCAGTGTATGGTGATCTGAAAGTGGTTGAGAGGACACAGTTTGTAACCTGTTATAACAATGAATACATTAGTGCTTTGGATAATCTTATTGATCTATAGATTAAATATGTCTAGCATTTTGTAGAGTTTTGATGTTATACAGTCATTCTGCCACATGTGGTGCAATTTTTTAAGTTATGTTGTAATTATAGATCTACTGTATACACTATACACACATTCAACTTAAAGTATTGTATATAATGTAGTTTACTGTATGCAATATTGGTAGTTACTCTTGCAAAACTTGATCAGTCATACATCATGCTTAGATAGAGTTTATCATTGCCATACACATACAGTAGCTTTCTTGGATTCGTGATGCTCAAGAACTGAGTGCCTTGTGCACTCTGAGCAGAGGTGTTACTTTCACACTAAATTGATATCTTTAATGGTATACACCACTGTGTCAATTGGAGGATATCTCCTGTATAGTTTAACATAGAATTTGGAGGCAAGAGACTGAGATAAGATCTTAAAGCAACTTGTAGAAGATGTGACCAGTAGTTTATTTCTACCTTTCAAGATATATTTACAACAGTAGGTTTCTCTCTTAATTGACAAAACCACTACTTTTACTGGATGCATGTACTTTGTTGAAATATTCATGATGGTATTCCCTTATCACCTACTATATTGTTTGTGAAGAGTCTTGTTAAACACCTCCAAGCACATTTAACATATGATTCCTTGCCTACTGCAAGAGGAAGTTATGGGATGGTGATAGCATGTGTGTGAGGGTGTTTAACCGTACTCTGTGTGTATATGTCACTATGTGATGCATTGATTTTTGTAAATACTGTAACTACAAAAGGAAACGTTGAATTAACTTAAAGAAAACTGTAGGATCATGAACTTAATACTATATGTGGTACATACATCCACCTTTATTGGTACAACAAATTTATGATTTTCATCTGCTTCTTAAATTATAAAATGTCCTCTTTTTGTTTTAGAAAACACATTTTAAAAGATACAAAATCTACATTTGGTTGACATAAATGATCGCTGTACATCATTCACCTAATTGGACGTTATAGTTATATGGACCGCAAGATCACTTGTGTCATTAATAAAATTTCTTTTTAATGTTTGTGCAAACACAGGCTTTAGTTAGATATTTCACAGTATGTTCCATTTTGCTCACATCATGATTCTAATCAATGTAACATGAAATATGGAATACTTAACTAGTTTCTGCAATGTTCTTTTATGATTGGAAGTAGAATATATAATTTAGGTAAGTTTATGCATTGCTCTGTACCTGCATATCATTATTATAGTGAAACAAACTTGCACAGTAGAGATTCAGCTTGGTGCAAGTTTCTTTTCACTGTAAAGTCTGTAATACTGATATGCAGGTACAGAGCAAAACCTTCTTTCAGCAACTTTCACTCAAACCAGATCGGTTAAAGAGATTATTTACACTTATTTGATTTACCTCTCAAGATTTAATTTTCTATCTCTTTGATTGGTTTATTAAAGCTTTGCAGCAACTGTTCCTTTCAAAACTGGGACAGGACACAGAAACCACTTACTTGAAATGAATAGCTACTTTTCTAGTGGTTTTATGTACACAGGCACAAATAACTTAATTGACAATACAGTGCACTTAAGTATGTTAAATACAGTGCTTATAGTTAGCTGTGTTGAGTAGGATACGGCCAAAATTGACAATGAGTCTGTTTATGCTTCAGAAAGTCTTTAAAGTGACTAATTGAGTAGACTACTAAAGCACTGCTTCTGAGCACAGTAGCATGTTTTAATAGTACTTTTGTTGAATTTGCAGTGCAGCAGTATAGTAGTATGAATTAATTGGTTCATGTTTGTTTTGTAGTTTTTGCCACACCTAAGATTAGCAATATTCGAACAAGAGGCCAATCCATCCCATTACCAGCAAACACTGATATCAAATTATTATTTGTTTTTGAAGTTTTTACATGAATGCATTCATTTGTGAACCCTACACTGAAAAAATTTTCCTCTTACTTTTTCAGTTTATACTAACTTTTCACACTATGAAGATTACCAATCATTGTTAGTCAGTGTAATTCAATAACTAGGCGGACTTTGTCCTCTTGCCCAATTAGACGCAGGGAATAAACCTAGGCTACGCGTCTAGGCACAATGCAGTATATGCATCGCACATACGCACATGTTTACAAGTTATAGCCTAGATATTAAGCGATATTATTTTTTTCGTATCCATCTGACAGGACTGAAAAAAAACGTTCCTTGCTAGCTGGAAGTTTCAAGATAGTAAATGATAGTAAACTTTTCTGCACAGGGTTTTGTCAGTGAAATTGTAGTCCTTACAGACTTGTTTTTTTTAACCGGACGCTCAGACGGAACCAGACAGATTCGGACATTCTTGGACATGTATATGAAATTGGACGACTAGGTCAACCTCAACAGAACACCACTGTATGCACAACTGGGTCATTATATGTACCAAAGGGAAGGAAAAATCAGTTATGGTATGCAGACACAGCAC
Source organism: Apostichopus californicus (assembly GCA_020650975.1). Lineage (NCBI taxonomy): Eukaryota > Metazoa > Echinodermata > Holothuroidea > Aspidochirotida > Stichopodidae > Apostichopus > Apostichopus californicus. The sequence continues at coordinate 10,945 of JAIPMN010002697.1, read as the reverse complement.
ACATATGCAGGATTTTCTTGCCGGTGAGGTGGAATGGTTATAAACTGACCTTAGCTGGTCAGCACCACACAACAGGCAGTTAAATATGACACCTTAAAGGGCATTTTGGTATAAAAATGCCCAGACAAAGCACTACAGTAGTTCACCCACTGAAAAGACAGTGGTTGCCACTCTGACACCACGATGAGGTCAGCTTTGAGGGTCTTTTGGTCAGAGAACTTTCTTTTTTAAGAATGGCTACACATTTTTTTGTCTCTTATTTATTTCTCATTCATTATACTTAAAACAACAAAACATAGCTGCCAATGATGGCACAACCACTTCATAAACACACATTCAAACACTATGAAAAGACTTGAGGTAAATTAGTAGGAGGGAATGTTTAAATGAAAAGCAAGTCCAGGAGTGGCAAGACAGCTTGGTGGAACAGTTATAAAGTACATGATACAATAATATATGTCACCCTATATAAGATATATGAAACAAATATATACATGCTCCCAGCAAAAAAAATGTACCCTTAACGTACAGTGGTAAACCATGGTTTATATTGTTGTCATAAGACCTCAACAAATACTGACGCCAACTCGCGATTGAATTTTTTCATTTGCTGAATAGAAAATGCACCACGCTCAACATTTTGGCGAGTGACTCGTAGGCTGGTCAAACCCCAATATTAGCAAGGCTATCGTTACAAACATTTCACAGAATGATGAAAGTAGTACTTTGGCAGACTTGAAGCAAGTTTAAGTTGTAAACTGATTTTTGTCAATGACCAATCTCAATGGGAATTAATCATGTAAAAATGGTTTGCTACCTGCACCTGCATTATGTACGAGAATTTCTTATGAACGGAGGTTGTTCATGAACTTTACGGAGCATTTATAAACATACAGCAAAAACAATTAAAATTTAATACAACAATTTACTACAGGGAAAGGCTTGAGCTTACGAAGTACGTTATGTGTTTTGAAGGCATAAATAAATAAGTTGTGTTCATATATTAATTTCACAACCAATTAAAAATAGTTTATGGAACATCGATATCATGACGGCTTGGTAATGTGCAGGCAACCCGTACCCAGTAGAGTATAGTACTAGCGGCCCAGGTATAGAGTACTAACAATAAACATTGGTCATCCCCATCCCTAACAACGGTAGGATAATATTAAGTTCGTTCACAAAAACGTTAAGCAAAAAATGTTTCGTGCCAGGATACCAATGTAAGGTTGCCAAACACCTCTAATATTATTTCTTGAGGCATTTCTACATGCCATAGTTCATAATTTGCAAACTTTACAACAATTTTAGGATTTTTGAGACAAGTTTGCTGTTATCACTGACATGATTGTGTTGGCAAACAGTTTTCAGATTTTCACTCAACATAAGTTTCAAGTGGAAGATAGATGCTTTTTCAGCCTTAGATTTTAATTGCGTAAAAGATCCCTTTGATTTAGGTAGTGTAATGGAGTAATAGTGACATTTTTTGCTCACCATTCTGCAGCCGAAGCACAAGATAAATAATTTGGAAAATGTACAAAGTCGCTTTAATTGTGTTGCCATTCAAAGTTGCATTGAGGTACTGTATAGACTGAGGAGTCGCGCGTAAAATAACATTGGCTGCAGCATATGAAGAAATTGAACATAGTGAAATGCTGATGACTAAACATTGACAGGAACAGTAGGGAGAGCTTGAACGAGTACTATACTAACTGGACAAACCAGTGAAGAGAATGTGTTATCCAGCGTCATAGAAATTGTAAAATAGTTTGTGGTAACTTTGTGTAATTTAGTCTGATCTCATTTCTCCCCACAAACCCAATAATCTCTCTTTTTTTCCACAGAATTCAAACTAAGTAATTTGCAATTGGGTCAAAACCCTAATGGCAATGTTCTGCACTGTTCATGTGCACACATATTTTCTTCTTAGTTCTGGTTGTAAGCTACAAATGTTTGAAAGAGTGAATATAATTAACACATACTGTTGATAGAAGTCTAACATAGATCTAATCATGCATTTGTGTATGTTCACTAGTTTATATTTACTTCATAACTAGATAGTCTAATTTGCAATTGGCAGTTCAGTTTAATCTAGATGATTCCTTACACTGTTGTCATACCTTTAGTACTTTTAACAAATCCCTTTGCAGATTATGAGTGGATTCCAAATAGTCTTTTGGTATGCCTTGAAGTACAATACTTACCTTGAAAAAAAGTCCTGCATACTGTACCTTCTGGTCAGTATAGTACAGGTTTGTATGTCCAGTGGTACTTTGATTTCCCAATGGTGGATTCTCCTTGATGGGGAACACCTTTTCAGTAACACTGGTCCTCTCAGGAAGCATTAAGTTAACAAGTTTTATAGAAGGTGTTAAATTGCTTCCGTTAGTTGATCAGTTAATTAATGAATGTTCTTTTTATCTGTTTCACAGGGGAAGAGTCATGAGGACATGCTGGTAGATGACAATGGTCAAGAGGTAAGCCTAGAAGTGGTTACATATTCTAAAGAAGACTTGTTCAGGATTTGAAGGTTGCTTTGATTACTCAGTCAATAAAGAATGCCACATGTGGACAATTCAACTAACAAGTGTGCGAAAGACTGAAGAATAGTATGAATAAAACAAAATTATATTACAGATCTATGTGATATATTTTAATGAATTCATTTGGTGATATCAGAGAGGAAGAGATGTTGGTTGGCAAGCATGCTACAAAGGTTTGTTAATCATTTTGTGTTCTATATTCCCTGTTTGATCACAGAATAACACTATTCTGTGCTGAAAGTACTGTCTTTTTAGGTTATCAAACTGTGGGTAACCTTTTATGAAAACATCTCAATGTTGGGTTCCTACCCCTCGTTTACTTAAATTGTGTATTGTGACATGGGATATTCCATATAGTAAGTTGGGTCAGGGAGATGTTGGAGCAGGGAGAGGGGGGGAGGGGAGAGGGAATGCTTGGAGATCTTTTGACGTATGTGTGCTTCTGACCATCTTGAATCAATCATCTGTGATATTAAAACCTGCCTGCTCAGGAGGGATTCTTACGGGAGTCTTCAAGTCTCAAGATGTGTTTGCTGAAGAATTTCGGAAAACAAACTTCCAAAGTATATTCAATGTTTCTTATTCTTAATGCACTCTGACCAGGTGGGTTTAATGGAGGAAACTGGAAAGCTGTTGCAATCGAATGAAAGAATTTTATTTTCTGTTGCCCTTATTGCGCGAAAGATTTACCGTAAAATCACTGCGACCGTCCATGGCAGCATGTTCATTTACACAAATGTAAACAAAATGGTCTACACATGCTGCTTGAACAAGATTTTATTGCAGTCCTACACTCGTATCATCCACTTTTTTGCAATTCCAAGAAGGAAACGTCTGAAAACGCCAGTTTATTCATTGCAATGAAAAGAAAATAGGAAATGACACAATTTCACAAGCTATGTCGTAAAGACCGAGAGAAAGATACAAGAGCAGGGACCTAAGACAGGCTAGCCACAAAAGCAAAAGTAAGCCTAACCTCGCAAACAAAAAAGAGAGATTTGATTGGAGCATGATCTGTTGCGTGGGGCTTGCACATTTTGATTGAAGTTTGTAGAATCTACGGACTCGTTAATAAATCTGGTGAATTTTATTCAGCTCTAACAGATAACTCAATAAAAAAATGAATATTGATATAAAAATTGTATAGAACGGTTTCATTTTCACTGAAGCTTTAGTGCAGTAAGCTGGAAAGGTCGAAGTTTAAGTTTGACAAACACGTACTGAAATTATGTAGTTACTATTGTTCCCTTAGTGTGATGTCTGCAGTACAGACATGAATATTTGGCATTTAAGTACACAAAGTGACCAGACAAGTAGTAGAAAAATACTGTAATGTATATATATATAGAGCACATACATGAATTTTCAACAGCAAGTGGACACCACAGATGGCACAGAGGGGCCTTGGTATAATTTGGTGGAAATTGGAAAAGTGAAGTTACTTTTGTCAAATTACTTTTAGTGCTTATTTCCATCCTTATCTTGTTTAAGCTCCCTCTTGCCATCATTCCCACCCTCTTTAAATGAAGAATCAAGTTCAGCATTTTGAGTATCTCAAGCAGTCAATAAGCCAAGTATATATAGGTACACAAATGTTCAACACTAAATGGAGGGCATGGAGTGATATGCATAATTAACAAGAAAAGTGATGTATTTCCAGTACTTTTGTCAAACCACCAAGATGTTCATAGATCTTTGCAACCTTTGTTTTGCTTAAATTATACAATAAATTTGTTTCTTAGTAAGACCTTACTACCAGTAAATAGCAATTGACACCTGACCTGCTGCAGTTCGATATTTTAGAATGAAGGAAAGAACTTCTATATCCTGAAAGTTACACTTGAACACTAGTTAAGGGTTTTAATTATTTGGTGAAACCAAAACACATTATTTCACTAAAAATGCTGTACCTGAATTATTCCTGGCATGAACTTAAAACATGCCGCACTACACAAGCAAAGATGACACATTCAATAATGTTTTCGGGTACTGAATGATACCACTGCGGTATAAATTTTTAATTTCTTGGAATTAGGATCCTTTTCAAAACACTTCAATGGAAGATTAGAGGGGGATGTTAAATTATTCAACAGATTGAAAGTGGTTTAGTTAGTTACTGGAAAATGGGAAATACCCTGTTTCAATCAGCTTCAGAAGTCAGCAAGATTGTGGTGTAATAGTAAACTACAGTGAAATATTGGTGTGACATTTTCTGCTTAGTTTGGTGTTTGGCTAGGTGCCAGTAGAGTTACCATTTGAAGTTTCAGCAAACAGTTGCTAAGATGTTACTCCGATATGTTCCAACTGTGATACTGTGTACTTCTTTATGAAGTCCTATAGTTTGTAGAATACATCATCAGACTGCTGGGCAGTGTTACATGTCAGTGAGGATATTCCAGTTCTGTATAAGAGGTGGATATTTTTTGCTGTGGATTGAACCTCTTCAAGGTGTTTGACAAAAGTGTCAGATATGTGGCATACAGCATATGAACTTCAGGTCTCATGACATGAGCATCCAAACAACAGATGAAAAGTCTGAAAAATTCAAGATCAGAAAGTGTACTGATGTTGTCTTTTGCCCTATAATGTGTTGGGTGTTTGTCAGGAATATTTGTCAACAATAGTCTGCTGATGACACCGAGTGTCCAGGGACTTTTAAACCTTGCTGACTGAAGATTTAAGATTTTTTACCATGATGTGTCTTAAGTGCTTCATTTGAATTACATCTCATTCAAATGTGGCTATTACTGTGAAATATCGAGTCACTGTACATGTAAATTTTACGGGGAAAGCATGCCGAGAGCTCTGCTTATGCATATTCTTGGAATTTTAAGTGTACACGACGACGGCAACATTGTCCAAGGTAGTGTGAGACATGAAGTACAGGTTGATGGATGTTTCTGGATTACAGATGGTGATCTGAATAAAGAGAGGTAGAATACAAAATCTCAATTGGTCAATCTGTATAGTAGCATTGCAAGGACCATTTCCACAACTAAAGTTGGACTCCAGTATGTTGATGTTGTTTGGAAAAACCTTTCAGAGTCATACATGTTCATTTGTTTCTTCTTGGAACTTAATAGTCTGATGGATTGGATGTGTACTTTTGTATTTCCTGAAGATTATAATTCAAATGTGTTTATGAATGATTTGGTTTATAGAAGATCTTTGTTAGAAAAAGAATACAAGTGTTCAATTACCTGGAATCTTCAACTTTTGACTACCTTAAAGTCTAAAGGTACTGTCCACTTTGGAAATTTACATTGGATAAAGCTCACAATTTAGGTCTTAGACTAGATATGTAAAGTATTGACTTTCAAAGGGAACATTTCCTCTTAGAACAACATTATAGACCTATGTACTATTAAAACATTTCATCCCATAACATTGACTAGAACAGTATATGAAATTTGTTCTGAGTGACAGTTGAATTGGAAGACTCCAAAGAGAAGTGTTTTCATTGTGAAGACAGAACTTTAAGCTCTTTCAATTGTGCCAGTGTATTGCTCACTCTGAAAGCAATATCACTGATACATTTAACTTCTCGATCTCTGTCATGTACATTTAACTGCTTCTCCATTGAACATTAACTAAAGTAAACAATGGAGTAATTGGAAAGCGAAAGTTCTATGAGCATCGATTTGCAATCTTTGGGATTGAGAAATATCGAAACTTGTACAGTGCCGATTACAGTTACAAGCTAATTTTAAACATTTGCACTGGAGGCTTAAGAAGCTTAAAATAGAACATTGTAGCAGACACTGAAAGGATAGGAAGGAAAATTGGAGTAATACATATATATTCTCAGGAAAGACTGTATTCCATCAAACTACATTGGAATTCTAATTTACTTATCCAGCGTACTATAAGAAACCAGGAAACTGTGTGCAGTTACTCATTGAATTTGAAGTGGTGTAACAAGATACCTAGCTTTCATAGTTTCGTTACAGTACACTGTATTAAGGGCATACTGTAGTATGCAGGAAGTACTGTTGTTAATTGGAAAACATATACATCGCATATATGGCATCATTTAGCATGATCATATATAATTTGGATTAGTGTTTATAACCAGCAAGTGAATGGATTAAGTCCACATAGAGTTTTGACAGATAAGGTGTACCTAGTCTACTGAATGGATATTTAGTGTTTATTGGAATTTTATATAGGATTGTACAGCATCACAAACGTCTGCATCCAAAGTTAGAATTCATTGCAGTGGATAGATGAAAATACTTCTCTTTGTGCAAAGGATTTATTGGAATATGTATTAATTTGCTCTATTAAATATAATTTATCAACAAAGAAATGAGATATTTTGAACTTGTAAGCAGACCAGTCCTGGTAGGTGTGTCTTTACGTGCTTGAAAATAAACTCTGTGGATTCGTCCTACCTTATAGTTTGATGAAAGCAGGTCAAGAGTTAATCATCATGGGAGCTGCACATTTGAAGAATAAATTTATTTGGAAAATGAGAAATCTCATAGCCTCTCCTCATCCCACCATTAAGGTAATTACTTCATCATTTTCTCTGTTAGAAATTCAGTTAAATCTTCTAAATATCGTACCTTGCTAGTAGCAATCCAACATTAAGCACCAACTTTAACATTTGCTCTGAATTAAGGTTTTTTGATTGTTAATTTAAGGCTCCATAATACATTGTTATATTGTCTCATCCTGATTGAGCCATATCATTTAATATTAAAATTGCTATTGAAGTTTTGACTCCAACTCCAGAGTCACAACTCCTGCTTCGGAGTCAAGTAATAGTTTCCACTCCATTGCTGTTGCAACTTGCACTTTTGTTGTTGCAAGAGTTTCTTCACTTTTAGTTAGTATATATAATCAGTTTAGTCTTATTCATAAAGAGGGGATAAAATTGTGGGTTTTCATGTCTTAGAATGGTTAATCTACATTAAAACAACACCACCCATTCACAACTTCCCATAAATGCAGCTGCCAATGCAAGAAATTCGCTGTCGAAGTATTCCCTTGAGACCTTCCCGAGCAGACACTCGTGACAAAACTCAAAGCTTCACACTGCAGTTCATATGAAGTCAGTTAAGGGACAATTTCAGGAAAAGCTGACTACCCGATTTTCACTGTTACGGCGTCATACAGTGACTACAGGTAACTACAACACACTCTCATCATCAACTGAAAATGTCTTCTCCTGAATCTTCCGATTCCGAGGAAATGGACCTTCACCTCTCAGAACATTTGTAAGCTTTGACGAAAAAATCACTTTCTTGAAGAAGAAGAAGAAGAGGAGGAAATAGTTTTCGAGGGTGATGAAGTCGGTGTTTTGCCCTACCAATTTCACCCCCTTTCAGAAGAATTGTAAAACGATTCCCATGGCCGAGATGCTTTAATTGCTGCCAATGAAAGTCCCTGAGCAGGTTGGTTGGACGATCCTGAACCGAAATTGGTCGGTTGACCATAAACAAAACCACCGTTATTAAGACTTCAATATGATTTAAATTGACACAAATGTTGTTGATCCTGCTACTTAACTTTGTAGCAAAGCTGCTAGAATTTTGTTACTTACATTGCAAGGAAATTGTGACATTCTGTAAAGTGTACGTAAGTGTAACATATAGTACTAGTACTTAGTAGTAGTAACATGGGTCTAGACCTAACTAATAAACCGTGTATAACAGGCTAGCCTGTGTAAGTTGTATCATCCAACCGTAACGTTAAAATCATAATACAACGCCAGTTTTACCACAACTTAAAATTGCAGATCTAGTAATGGTTGTTCTAAATCCAACTGGCTTTAAGTTTTGTGCAAAAAATCGTCAATTGCTGCATCAATGAGGCCTAGGCTGTGGTCATAACAATTAATGCCCACAGGCACTCATAACGTTGTCTATGTGTAGTGTTTTGAACGAATCGTGTCCAAATTCTTTGATTTCTGTCATCTTTTGGAAAAGTGTGCAGGTGAAATATGTCTTTTACTTGTGTTGGAACAACCTGCAACCATCCATCAGCTCGGCATAATTAACAGTTACGAGATAAATTTAAGTACAAACAAACTCCAAATCTCAATTACTACAGAGCACTGCAACAGTGTAATTTTGTGTGCTCTCAGATGTGTAGAATGCAAACATAGCGTCCCATAAGTGAGCTGGGTTCCTCGACTGACGTCACGCCGCATTACCATATACACAACAATTTTTAGAAAGTTTTATAACCCTCAAATTTTTGATCGTTTATTCCTTCGTTTGACACAAATTGGGTATCATTGGAATGCTACGAGTGTATAGAAACGATGATTCACCCCCTCTTTAACTGTTTTGTTTAACTTGTCCGGCCATTGATTTGGCACCTTGAAACTCACAAATTATCCTTTATATGGTTAAAATTTCATCTGAGACCTATTGGTATTATTTATTTTTCTGTTTTCAAACGATCTCTAGTAATGTTCTCCATGCAGTAGTTGAACTAACAAACTATTGGTATAGGCTAATTTTTTGTGTGTATTGTTTATATGTTAGGCCACAACCACTACTGTGCATGAGTATAGTGGATATAAGCCTAGATAGCAAGCTTTTCATGGACAAAAGTTATTATCAAACAACATAAATGAGAGGACAGTATTCACCATCACAAAGGGATTTAGTCCCAGCCTTAACGACTGATTTAGTAAAGCATTGTTAAAGAAAATATAGTTGATGGTTGAGTAAACCTGTTGTTAGTCTATTGGAGGCACTTGTAGTGGTTGTGCCAATAGCCACAGCAACTTCCCTCCTCCCCAACTTGTACACAATTGTGTGTTCTGTTGTTCTTTTGACTCATGTATTTAATAGTTCTCACCTCTTTACAAGCATTGGTATTGTGTAATGTATATTTTGTTCCATGTTTTCCCTTCATATTTTCTTCCATTAGTGTTTGTTCATAGCTTACTACCAGGTCTTGTAGTAGTTGCCATGGCTACCCTGCACTACATATGTTCAGTATATCTGGACATCTGAGGTAATACCAGTTGATCAAGACCACCAATTAAGCCAATACATTGTAATGGCAGTAGCCTAGCCTAGGGGATGAAGTAGACCTAAACTGCTGTTCTAAATACTAATGTGTGGGCATTTAAATCTCATTTACATAATTAAAACTTTACTTTGTATGGTGTCCTCCTCACCTCATTCTTACCGCTCATTTTCTCACCCATCCCCAGTAGTATCATCACCCTTCCAATTACCTTTGCTTTACACTCTCCCATGAAAATCTGTCCAAATAGGTCTATGACATACAGTAGTATATTTGCTCCACTATTCAATCATTCATATATATCAGGGCTTAGCTGCATGCTGCAAATGATATACACAACATGAGTATACTCTGTGTGCTTGTAGTCTGGATCCTTATCTCTGATGCAAGTCTTGTGGATTTTCTTCATTTGCTAGGTAGGGGGTCACAAGATCATTTTCAAGGAAGCTCAAATCATACATGTACATGAAACTACTGAGTAATGCTTGTAAACATACTGCACAGCAATGTTATGTGACTTGTCACTGCTATCTGCTACTTGTTATTAAACTATAGAGCTACCATCCTACAATTGCAAACATCATCCACAGTTCAAAGGTCTTGCTGTGAAGTAAGAAGAAAAGCAACTTCTAATGCTAGTACTTTCTTCAAAGTCAGAGCCTTGAGATGGGGCAATGACATGTATGAGGTTATGTGTCAAATTGGCTTGCAAAGTTGGTAACAATAGTATGTGATATTTAAAAAAAAAGTCTGATGTACTTCATAGTTTTCATATAGAATCACCTTATTGAGTGAAAAAATTCTATCCTTACCTATGAAGGTCAAAGGTCTTTCAAAGTCAACAGAGGTCGAAATCTGTAACTTTGTAAACACAATCAGTTCAAAAGTAAGTTTTAATGAACAATAGTCGTTATGTATGTACAAGGACCTGTTATGGACAGTGTAATTGAGATGTTCTCATATAAAATGCAGCAAGGAATCAATAAGTCTATTTAATTGTTTTACCAGTATGAAGTACATGGATATTGCAATTTCAAAATCAATAATGAAGTTAAAAAATTCATTGACATTTTACAAGCAAGAATGGCAAATTTGGCAGTAGCTCCTACTGTAAAAAGAAATACTGCTATGTTTGTTAAAGAAACCATCATTCATATGGCATATTAGATCTTTACACAACAGGTCTAATTGTAAGATCCACTTTTCTGTTTTTAGTTCATTCACCCTTTCAATTTTCAAGTTTTCTATTAGCCACCCTGTAAGGACTTATTCACCTGTCTCTAGTCAGAGCATGGAGCTCATAAAGCAATCCATGGTACTATACATGCATCATCATCACTGTGTCTGCTGCCTCTGTTGCTTCTCAGCACACTCGATTCAGCCTTTTGATGGTTTGCATGCATGTGTGGTGA
>JAIPMN010002696.1:0-30353 GCA_020650975.1 Apostichopus californicus | reverse complement strand
CCACCCCCCCCCCCCCCACACATCCGTTTTGGAATCCACCGCTGCATATTCTGCTGCTATATATCTACAACCGCTAAATGGAGAAGAATGAGAGGAGATTCCAGCGACTCACAACAAAGATAACCAAAGAGACAGGAAAAAGTATCTGGTGTTCATGACACAAGATGTTGTTTATCAGGAAGAGAGCTTCATCTGTCTTTTGGGATTAATGTCTCTTAAAATACTGATATCTTCTGGTTTGAACATGCTACAGTGACTTGTTCGCCCATCACATTAACCTGTCATAGATTTGAATGTTAATTACACACTTCAGTCATGTGAATACATGGAAGTTTATGTTCCTGGTGAAGGAGTTTGCTTTAATCATGTGAATACCTATTAGTTTATGTTCCTCGTAAAGGAGTTTGCTTTAATCATGTGAATACCTATTAGTTTATGTTCCTCGTAAAGGAGTTTGCTTTAATCAGGTGAATACCTAGTAGTTTATGTTCCTGGTGAAGGAGTTTGCTTTAATCATGTGAATACCTAGTAGTTTATGTTCCTGTTGAAGGAGTTTGCTTTAATCAGGTGAATACCTAGTAGTTTATGTTCCTCGTGAAATAGTTTGCTTTAATCAGGTGAATACATAGTAGTTTATGTTCCTGGTGAAGGAGTTTGCTTTAATCAGGTGAATACATAGTAGTTTATGTTCATGGTGAAGGAGTTTGCTTTAATCATGTGAATACATAGTAGTTTATGTTCCTCGTGAAGGAGTTTGCTTTAATCATGTGAATACATAGTAGTTTATGTTCCTGGTGAAGGAGTTTGCTTTAATCAGGTGAATACATAGTAGTTTATGTTCATGGTGAAGGAGTTTGCTTTAATCATGTGAATACATAGTAGTTTATGTTCCTCGTAAAGGAGTTTGCTTCAGTCAGGTGAATACCTAGTAGTTTATGTTCCTGGTGAAGGAGTTTGCTTTAATCATGTGAATACATAGTAGTTTATGTTCCTCGTGAAGGACTTTGCTTTAATCAGGTGAATACCTAGTAGTTTATGTTCCTGTTGAATTAGTTTGCTTTAATCATGTGAATACATAGTAGTTTATGTTCCTGGTGAAGGAGTTTGCTTTACATCCTCATAATACACTCTTCACCTGCCGTTATTCTGAATACTCCAAACAGTGCATATCCTGATTGTTATCAATGTGTAGGTGTTTACCACACAATAGAGAAGCAATCCTGTCATAATAGCTTAAAGGGAAACTGCTGGTTGGAATGTGATCGCAAATGTACCAATATACTACTCACACAAATCTGGTCACAGAAAGTGTACAGTTCAGTCTTTGATACCAAAACCAGAATTGCAACAAATGTTTGTTGTTTCAATGACAAATATTGCAGTTCATTGTAAACATGTCATTTGAGATCACAAGTGTAAGTCTCATGTTTGACTACTGACCAATAATACTGCTTGTGCAGTGCTGACTAAGTGCATGGTCTGTCTGCTAGACTAGATAGTTCAGCCACTTTCATAAGTATTTGGTGATTGAAGGTTGTTATTTTTCATATGGTTGGCAATGTCTGTCACCAAATCTGCAAGATATGAGTCAAAGCCAAGATTCCTCAAACTAAGATGCAAAAACATTAAGTAACTAATTGATCCAATTTGGTTCTCAACATTTTGTCATCCACAAAGGCATAAGTTTCTTAATATTTGCATCAATGCAGCATCAAACATATATAGAAGGCACACTTGGGGTATATTTGACTATTTACTGCACCACACTCTGTCCCGACTGTCACCACTGACGATAGAAACGTTTTTACCAGAAATAACCTATTTGAAGTATGTCAGTATTGCCCAAAAATATGCTAACAAGTCAGAAAATGGTCACTCATCCTCAGTTTTCAGCGTGCATTTTACTGCCATTTTAAAAGCAGTTTTCCATACAGAGACATTTAAGTATCTATTTTAAACAATTCCTAGATGCAGCTATAGAAAGGAAATAACTTTCGAAACATCTATCAACTTCTAGCATGCTAAAACGTTTCCAGTTTATATAAGTATGTAGATAGAAAGTGAAATAGTAGAGTCGAAACAGGTAAGTTTAGTTTCTTGTAAATATACAATCCAGGGACATTTTTGGTATAAATATACATATTTGTATGCTCATAACTTTCAGGGTGATCACTTTTGAAAACAATCAGCATTTTTCAGCTCTCTAAACTTCCAAGGCAGTACTTGTGGCCTTTAAAAGGTTATATGGCTTTCCATATTAAACTGAAAGTGTTTTAGAAATTGTATGTACACAAAAGTAGTTGCATTTGATAATCTAATAAAACAATACAAAAAAAATTAGGTTATTGTATGCCGAAAATGTGATTCCTTAAATGTGTATTACGTGTTTAATTAGTTACATAGTCTGATGGTACCATATGGGAACCTCAAAGATGAAGTAAGTCAATGGAAACTAAATGCCTTAGTCCATAGAAGTGGCACCAGGGAGCCTGATAACAGATATGGAGCATATTAACTTCACAGGTGTGCACATGTGCAATATAAAATAAAATAATTGTCAAATACAAAATTTTCTGAAGTAGAAATAAAAGATAAAAACCGCACTCACTATAAGCTGTGTTGGAGACTGGTGAGTATAATCTCATGCATAAATACCCAGAGCAGTAACTTTGGAGGGTAACACAGATTCTTCAGAGTCAGGTGGTACCCTGCTTCGTGTGAATATAACGATGCTTGGTCGAGTCGACACAAGGAAACATGTTGTCTTATAAATGGGAAATTCACGTAATTCATTTAGGTGCAGGATTTGCACTTAATAATAGGGCAACAGAAACAATGATGAAATGAGAATTGAATTGAATGTAAATTCCAATGATACATTTGTATGCGTGTATGTATGTATGTATTTTAGATCCTCCTGCAAGCAGGAACTCGCGAAGAAGCCATCATTGGCCTATCAAAGCTGCAAGCTGACTGAAGTCAGTTTCTTAGATTCATATTTAACGTCCATGATTATGAATTGTCAATTGTCAACAACTCTGTAACTGGACGACATACATTAATCTTGGAGTGACTCGAACTCGGGACCTTATGATTGGAAGGCACCGGCGTTAACCATTGAGCTAACACTCCTTATTTCTTGCACAGGAAAAAGAAAGCCATATGAAAAGTAAAATATTGGGAAAGTGATTGCAGTTATTAATCACTGAATTAATTTATGAAGAGAACAAAAACTGCAAGATGAGTAAGATTCTTGAGGAAGACTTGTTTTTAAATCAAGACAAATGTATGAATCATTTGTCAATAAGTGACCTCTTCCATTTAGGAATCTTAACCAGTACAAGACTGCCATAGTTAGTTCAGTAGGTATAACCATGAAACATTTTGTTCTTACCTCAAAGATGCCATTGAAAGAAATGTTAGTGTTTTCATTTGAATTTGTTAAAGTTATATTTGACATGTTATGTAAAAATTAAAATCAACTGTAGGTTACAGTTCAACCGCAATACCATACTTCTTTCAATTTTAGATAAATAGCCATTTAATTACCAGAGGCTAATTAATGACTAACTAACTAGTGCAGCATGCCTCTCCCTCCCCCACCCCCCTCTCCTCTCCCCCATCATAAATGAATGTATAAATATATCTAGTGTCTAACTACATTTTACTATACACTTATTGAACTTATTGAACTCACAAATGAATAAGAATGGATGGAGTTGGTGTTTTAATTTCATAAAGCAATGAATTAAGGTCACTAATAACCAATAATTAAACCCGAACAAGGAACCTATTCAAACTAAGGATCATTTCCTGATGGACGTCTACAATTCATATTCTACAGTAAGGGCAAAATTTCATAGATAAAACGTCCTGCAGTAAAAAAAGGGAAAAACAAATTGCTTTGTTTGACTCAGACAAAATAATTTTTCAATTTTGCCCAAAGTCCCACTTTAAGTATACTGTTTGGTAAGCTAGGCTTCCTTATTGGTTTTAGAGAGGGTGCTATACAGTGGGTGGATGGGCCAAGGACGTTCTTTCAGTTTAGTCACATGATATGAGAGTTACCATGGTAACAGACTTGACCTGAATCTCAATTATGTAACCTTCATGAAACAAGGTCTTTGCAGGGCATATTGAGTAAACTTGTATTTTATTGTCTGTGGTTAGATTTAAAGCCAGGATGATTTTATTCTACTACTGTACCTATATACTGGCCTTGATTTACAATGCAAAGCTTAAAATTTTATTCATCTCCCTGATGAACGTGACGATATGTCAGATGTAAACTTTCAAACTTAATTCGGTTTGTTTTCTAAGCTAAATAGAACTAAGACTGTGGTCGAAGAAGCTTGAAAGTAACCACAAGGAAATTAGTTGTAACCAAAAACAGTAGGAAAAGGTTCACTGGATACCAAAAAAATAAAGATACTGTTTTTGTTATGTTGCACTTGCTTGTATTTCAGTTGACTTTCACCTTCCTTGTGTGATCAAGATGTCTGCCGCAGTAGGCAAAGGTGTGGTGAGATTAGGTCACAGGAGTGTAATGATGGATCAGGAATTGTGGAAGGCAGTGGCGTAGGAAAGTACTTTTGAGTGGGGGGGCGAAGACTGATGGCCGGCCTGGGGGAGGGGTCTTTTTTTTGGAATTTTTATGCAATTCCAGGTGGCCTCAGATGCAATTTGGTGCAATATAGCACACTTCAACACCCACTCAATTTCGTAAATAATTTTGCATTTTCACCTGGCCTTAGATGCAATTTGGTGCTCCAAATGAGATTTTTTTGTCATTTGGAAATGAAAATGGGGTTTTCTGACTTGCGGAGCGGGGGGGCGGAATGATACTTCCGCCCCACCATATTTTTCACTGGGGGAGGGGGCTGGCGCCCCCCCCAGCCCCACCGGTTCCTACGCCCTTGGTGGAAGGGGAGTGTCATGATGGGGAGGGGAGTTTTGGAGATGTGTAATGGGGGTAGAGAGTGTGAGGGAGGGTGTCATAAGGGTAGGGAGGGAGTCTGGAGGGTACTTTGAGGCAGTGGGTATGCTATGCACATGACAAAGCATCCTAAATACCACACGTGCCAACTCATTGTCAACTCTACCCCCCCCCCCTCCCTCCCCTCCAATCCCTCTCAGACCCTGATAATTTACCCTACCACTTTTAATTGCATGTGTCCAGTACAGCTGTGTCACGTTTTAGTATCTACAATATCTTTTATGGGGCCAGTGGTACAAAACACTCCACAACACAATGAAAGCCAAGTAAATCAAAATTTCCACAGTTTCTGTGATCATGCGTTTTCACCATTCGAGTATGTTTTTCCCAGTTTATTGTCTGTGTATTTTGCCCTCGAGAAATATAAGTTAAAAACAGGCCTTTGTTAATTCACTGGTGAGGTACCACTTCCAAATGCTTTAAACTTTCAGTAATTCTATAGAAGTTCAATAAGAATTTATTTTCATTTAGTTTGGGGACTCTTTTCAGACCATGAACTCTAAACCACAAATATTTGCTCAGCTCTTTCTGTGGGTGTGTGATTGAAATGTTAGTTGGGTGGTGGCTTTTTTATAACAGTTTTAATCAACTACCATTTACACACAGAAACGAAAGCAGTATTGACCTTGGATAAGTGCCAGTTTTTATTCTTGTCTGTTCATTTGTATGTTTGACTTTCAATATCTCTTTTTGATTTGTCATTTTTAGTATAGTTTATTTTGTAACACTTTGATATAGTATGTGTATTAGATATCTGCATCTGTGGTACAAGGATTGAAGTCTAATTTTTAACTTCATATGGTGATAATAAAAAAATCTTCAAATAAAACCACTTGTTTTTCTAACCCCCCCCCCCCCCTCTCTCTCTCTTTCTAAATCCCTCCTTCAACACTAATGAAAATATGTTGTTATTTAAAGGAATGGAACTTATCATTTGTGTGGTGGCTAATTGTGTGTGAACTTCAAAGTAACTACCATTTCCTTCCCAGATAGCAGTACTCACTGCTGAGCATAAAACTCCAATCTACAGGTGGAGCTAAGGGGATGGGAAATATCAGTGTTACCATATTTGCCGCACATATCCAGACATGCCCTATTTTGATCTCTTACTTGAACAACCGAGTGGATTTAAAATTAATAGTTGTGTTTTAAATTCAAAGCTGCATGGGACCATTTTTCATGATCAAATATGGTAACTTTAGGGAAGAGCCTTTAAGTCTGTTAGTGATTGGCCTTCTATTTTATACAAAATCACAATAAAAATCAATAATTCATTAGTTAGACTGTATAAATTTCATTTCAAGTAGTTGGGAGAAACATATATTCTAACAGTATTTGGTTCCTTGCTGGAAGCAAAGGAACCTATGCAGTCAGGTTGTCATATGTATGCTTGTGCGTCTGTGACACTTGCTTGGGTCCAAGATATTGAGAAGATGTGGCCTATTGTTTTTGTGAGGTTGTGGGGTCAAATGTATATATCTTTACATTACAATAGCTCTGTAACCTTAAGTCCAATTTTAGCCAAACTTGGTATTCAGTTGTTGGTTAATAGCTGGTACATGTAAGACAAATTTTTGGGGGACCATTCTGGGCCCTCCAAAATTCAGGGCCCAGTTTTGGGCTGGGAGGGCCCAGATTATATTTTCACTGTAAATGCATTTTTGGGACATTCTTTGGGCCCAAATTAGTGGGGTCCAATATTTATGGGACCATTTGGGCGGAGGGGGCAGGAAGGGGTTGGGAGGGAGGGGGCAGGAGTCAGAACAATGACTGTTGGTGCATTGGTCTGTCTGGAGGTTATAAGGGGCCATGGTTCCCCCAAATTTTGAGAGATGAAAAACAATTGTGGAGGCCATCCCCCACTCCCCTCCTCCTAAAGAATAATTGAGATGGTACCAACAAAAATTTGGAAATAGATACAGGATGAAGTAGGATAAGTGATTGTGTACTCCTGAATTTGTGCTCACAGTACCAAAAAAAAAAATCTATCGAAAAATTTGGAATCATTTCTTCAGAACTAGGCTATTGACTGTGCAGTTGGGCATAATATATTGCGATATCACTTTTCCACCCATAAATTCTGTAGCCTACGGTCTGATTCGATCCAAAAGAAGTTTCCAACGACACTAATGGAATGTTGTGACCCTCACCTTGCCCAATTATAACTGAACAGCTTGGTACTATAAACACCTTGGTTTCCATAAACAGCTATCTTTTGCCAGTTTTTTTGTGAAATATACCACCTATAGGTGTATGCATTTTGATATGGAACACAACGGTCCCGGCAGACAGGAAACGGATTGCGTGCCAGATTTATATCGGGCCATTGTAAGCACAACAAAAAGACCGATGAACCGTCAAACACTCATCTACTATATGTTTACATACATCTACACAGTGCATTGAACCGTCTATCAAACTTCAGTATGGATAGTTTATTTGCATTTGGCCTTTATTTATCTATTCCTTAAAAATTTCAACCTTTTTTGCTTTGCTTTTTCTTTTTATGTGTGGGTTGTAAACGCAATGGCCTGTGTTGTTTTTTCTTGTGGTTTTTTTTTTTAAATATTTGTTTGAATTAGCAGCAATTGTTAGAAAGGTAGCATGATGCAGCATATTTATGTTATTTCAAATTGGTGTGTATCTTAATAGGTCTCTTCTAGTCGAGTAATATAATGGGGGCGTAGGAGGGGGAGGGAGGAGCATGTGACTGTGAAGAGCCTACTGTACAAAGGAGTTTTTCAAGTTGGGGAATGTCAAGAAAATTAGATCTCTATGATTAATGCAAGGATGTTATTTTATCACTCAAAACATGGACAATCCAGGCTTGTAAAGGTATTATTAAGTTAGCCTAATTGATGGTGTGCATAGGGTGGAGGGGGGGGGGTGGGGAGAGATCAGATGGGGCCTGAATAGTCATCAAGAACTCAATTTAAGCATGCATGCCCTCTAACCAGTCTTTCATGAAATATTGTGTTGTGAAGTATAGACAGTAATAAGTTTGCATGTTACATTCTTGTCACTATAGATTTTCCATATATATTGAGAGGATCGACATAAGGCCAACTGTGCACTAGTTGTTTCATCGGAATCTTACCTAATGGGAAACAAAGACTCATGGAATACCTTCCAATTATTTTCATGTATATGTAAATTACAATGTTAGCTGTCCTATTATCTCCTTCAAGTGCAGGCTACAATATGCTAATTGATGACAACAACAAACACTGCCCTGATTCTTCTGTGCAAATTAGTAGGCTAAGTCTTTGAATCTATTGTAGGACCAAGACCCATGCAATCATTGTTTATGAAAATGAAATCAGTTTCTTGAGGAGTTAATTGCATCTAGCCATCATAAATTGTGTCATTAATTAATAGTAGAGTTTGTTAATTTCTATTTCGGTATCTGCAAAATAAATTATAGGCATATAATTGTGTTAGAGTGCATACAAAACCACAAGTATGTCAATCCACTAGCATTAACATTCATGTTGGATCCTTCGCAGGTGATCCATAGAGCTGATCTCGAGCTCCAAATGTGATCTAATCCCCGAAAGGAGGATTAAGCTAGGATCACAGGATCAGATCCTGAGTACAAGAGCAATCTAACTAGGAACGTGATCTCGAGTGGATAATCAGATCTGGATCAGATGCCCTGCTCAAGAGAGTCTAGTATGAAAGGACTCATAAATCTCACCTATTATTATTTCATTTTAATAATTAGCAGAACATACAGGCTGACTTGTAACCATGGGGTGAAAAGTTATGTCCATGTCTTCTCAGAAATATGTCACATATATACAGTTTATTTGCTTAGGTTCATGCCCCATGGGTTATAAATGATTAGTAGGACTATGTTTAAAAATATCATCCTTTGATCTTGCAAAATCATTGGTCACAATAGTCTTGAATGAGAGAGGAGTTTTCTTCCATTGAAGTGAACCAATGATCATGTACCACCGGTATGCAAGAATTTGCATGACAACAAGTACAGTTGGCTTCTGTTATTAGCTATAAATTGATTATGGGCAGGAAAATGAGCAACGACCATACTTTCTCTTTCACAACACAAATCATTGCTCTTTAAAGCAGCATTATGCGCTGTGCCACTATTGTTTTCAATCGCCAATTTCCACAAAATTTCACTAAAACGATAAAGAGTAATGAGTAATACTGCAAAATAAGATTTCAGTTGAGTCAACTAAAAACCTTTCTAAATACTTTTTAAGAACATATACTTCACTAAAATCAATTAATACTTGCATGATTAATGAATATAATTTCAATTTCATTTGTTGCCCAAACTGTCTTTCATCTAATCATGTCAAAGTAGTGTCTGAAATCATTAAACATTTCCACTTTTTCTTCACTAATGAGTTTGAAACGAAACATGACAGGTATAATAAAGTAAACTTAGTATGTACAGTGTATTGCAATGGGATTTGTGTATAAACTGCCCAACATTTTACCTAAATCCATTTAAGACGATGATTTAAAGGCCACTCCAACACAATTCAGGGCAAAATACTATTTTCTGCCATATGGAGAGTGCCACCATCAGCTGTAGTACAATTATGGCAAACTACAGGGGTACATTTACGAAAATGTCTTTGAAAAGACTACATCTGGTCAATGGAAAATAACACCTACCTTCTCTTACCATAATAGAAATGACAACTTTGTATAGTTTAACTGAAGTGTCACATTTCTGATGTAACACTATGCAGTAATGCTGGTGTGTGTGAGGGACATATATTGGTAGTCCATTTAGTCAGGCCCAATGCTTTTCTAGGGGAACAGGCAGATTTTACCTATATTCTACAAAACTAAGACTGACATGAAATGGTACTGGTGTGTGTGGGTTACCTATATGTGTATGGCAGTACATGTTCCCAAGTTCCACCCAATTCCACCCCATTCATTGAGTACCTGTTCTGTTTGATATCCAGCCAAAATTATCAACTGTATCTATTTTTAGTGATTACCATTAAAGGCACACTGTAACACAAGTTGCACTTTGCTCCATTAACCTTGTTTACTAGTTATCAATGACCACTTTAATCAAACAAATCTCTAGTTTGTCTTCTGATATCATTTCCGGCCGGCTCTAGTGTTTTATTTTCCAAAGATGGTACACATAAACCATACTTCATCATTTTTCCATGGTTTTGGTCAATATTTACACAGTGTATGTTTACTTAATACAGTGAATAATGCAAACCACCTTGTTTCAATTTACAGAGTATGGAGTGCTTTCCTGCACGTAAATTCTCTATATACCAGTGCTGTGGCCTAGTGGATGAAGGCGGTGTCATTTGAAGTAATGCGGCTTAGTAATGGGGCGGTTCTGGGGGTTCATTACCCGGCTGAGTCATAGTAAGGTGGGTTTTTCATCCAAGATCAATCTATGGCTTTCCCATCTGAAATGACTTTCTGAATTGAAAAGATTCCAAATTTGAGTTAAAAATATTGATTTGGAAGCTTACCCCACATATAAGTTGTAATGCATAAGCCCTTGTGGGTTTCTCACACATTTGTGGTCGCATTAAGCGTCATAAAAACAACTGCTTATTATTATTTACAGATTGTTGTAAAGCAATCCACAGAGAATTCATTTCTGAGGACTAAGTTGCTTGTGTGATCAATTCCCCCTCACATCAAGTTCCCCTTCAAGTTTAGAACAGTAGGCTAACATTATTACCCAACAAGACCCAGGTGGATCAGAATTACGCCAGTACACTCTTGCATTTATGTGTAAAATAGTAGAGTGCAGTGCCTCAAGGATTTCAATGAAATACTTTTCAAAAGTTCTGGGTTTTTTCAACCTACTTAACTGACCACCTTAACGGATTTCTTGGAATACATAAGACCACTTTCACAGCAATGTTTATATTCATGTATTAATTTTGTTCCACACTTACCTGTCTCCTCACAACTGCACCTTCACTCTACTGTGACTAGGGTGACCTTTGACACTGACCTCCCCTGTAAGCCTATTGCTTCATTCTACCACACAAAGTGTGTAGTTGTGTACTCTCTATAGAGCTGTCAAGATCTTCATGCATCTTGGCCTTCAGTGACCAGCCTTCCATATTTTGCCATTTCAGAAGTTAGATAATCCAGTGGAGAACCACCTCTCCTGATAAGTTTTCCCTAGGCACACAAAGAATTCTTTATGCAACACACGTTTCCTGCACACAGGCCTTGACACCAGGAAGAGGGGGGGGGGGATTACAGTGGTGCAATGTAGGAATATCAGCACCACTGGACATGATATAACTACAACATGCCCCCCCCCCCCCCCCNCCCCCCCCCCCCCCCCCGATCTCAAGCATGTCTCAGGATCCCTACAGTATGATATGAATTATTGCAAGAGAGCAAATGAACTTATATCATATCCTGTATATAATATTAGAAAACACTCCAATTGTTAATGGTGGGGGGGGGGAGGGGGGCATGGCAAGGGAATGTAAACTGAGCACTAATGCTTTCTCATTCTGCCTCCCTTCCATATCTGTCATCTGATACATGTATGATCTGCTGACATCTGTATTTAGGTTTGTGGAATTAAGCTGAACTGAACAATTCTTGATCAATGACAATAATGAAACAAAACATGAAAAACAAATTGAATTTATATCTTCTCTAAATCTCTTCGGTTCTCAAAAAGTATACAATCTTCTTTATAGTTGACCAGATGGTAACCAAAGCACGGAACAAACATAAAAGTACAGGTTTGACTTGTTAAAACCACAGGAAACTTAATTTCTTATCACAAATAGTAAAGGTAAAGGTGTTCCAATTTCTCTATCATATATTAAAGGCAGCTGGCTAATACCAATGGGTTCTACCTTGCACTCCACTCAAAAGACGAAACATTCGGCATACCATGGATGGAGTTTTATAAAACATTCACAAGAACTTCAAACTACTGATACTTCCTTGTACCGTGCAGTTCAATCTCATATGAAAATTATTTTGAACTTTAGTCAAAACAGTATTGGTATTACAATAGATTCCTGCACTAAGAGCTTGGAACCAATGATAACTCCTACAACATGCATATACACATATTTGAATCAGTACAATGGATGCAAACGTCAGAGAATGCCTTCAAAATTTGAAATGCCAAACAAATCATTCAGTTTATCCACTGTTCAAATTTGATATCAACATATGTATATGTTCATATTGTTGTGTATCATCTCTCTCATGGACAAATACCAATTGATGAAATGATGTATTTTAAGATCTAAGTTCTTTTTCATTTTTTTTTTTTTTGCAAGGTTTCAAGCCAAAACCACACAGGTTCTAAACATAAGCGTTTGCATATATGACTCCTATTTAGCTCAAGGTATAGACTACTTTCACCCTTGATTAGGGCAACATTTGTTTATTTACAGTATCAACTTTGAATATATATTTACACTTTCTTGATTAAGTACAAGGAGGGGACGATGCTCTGTTAGTTTCTGAACAGGAAAAAAAACGCTACAGAGTCTGCGTAGATCGATCGTGATGCAGGCTAAATGCTAGACAAGGCAGCAAAACTTACCTACAGCAACAAAATGTATAATGGTGTTTATGGAGTAAAACAAGATATTCAGGTCTATTTTAAGCCTAGATGCATTCTGTTACTCTACAGTTTTTCACTGACTAACATTTCATGTGGTTCCAATTTCGAATATTCTACAAATATTTGAAGAATTTGATAAAACGCAACTCTTATTGTATCAGGTTTTTGGTTGTTACTGAAATATCACAACACGTATGAGAAATGTAATTTACTTCTGTGTTGTACAGCTATGATTTTCATAATTCCTGAAAGTTGGGTAAAATAATTTCTGTCACTTTTGAATGGTCTATCAGTATAAACAGATATAATTTAGACTTGATAACTTGAGTTCCTTGTCAGTATTATCAAGATTTCAAAGAAGGAAAACAAAACTCAATAGCCATAGGGTTACAGGTACTATCAAAACAGCATTGGTAACAGGTTTTCTGTTATGTTACATTCAAACAAAGGAAAATTGCTTGAAAACATCACATTTCTTCTTGCTATTTAACCATGGATGTCAGGGTAACACTGCCATCACTGAACTCAAACTTTTCTAAATAGGCAATACGATAACAGGAAATAATCTACAGAAAAAAATATATTATTGTTGCCTAAGATGCTATTTTTACCAACCTTTTTGAATACAATAAGATATAAATAACAGTCGATGGTGATGTACCGCAAACACCCAAAAATAGAAGAAGAAGAAGAAGAAAAGGTTATAAGAAATAGAAATTATGGTATTCCAGAACCTTCCCCTGAAAATGATATTCAATCCACATAAACTGAATGGCATTGATAAAGGTGCATGATGGGTAAAGGGATCAATGAATCCTTTATATACACTGAAATTTGTCATAAAAAACAGACAAATTTCAAACATTTTCGTCACCCTCCATGTCTACAAATGCAGACCCCATAAGCTAATCTCCACAAATATTGGTAATTTTTTTTTCATATGACTGTGTACTGCTGATATGAGTTCTTTCCTGTCCTGTCCCCTTAACTGACATCTCCTTTCACTTCTACTGTGAAGCTTAAGAAGATAAGGATTAACATGCTGCCCACTGGTGCTGGTTTGTACAAAGGTAGTATTTACATCAACTATATTTACAGCTACTACAAAGAACACAGCTCACCTTCAGCTGCCTATTTGCATAGTTCACATGAAAGAATTACAGACAAATCATTACAGAAAAGTCACATGATTATGACATCACAGACTAGCCTGATGACCTCACAAGCTGCGTGACAAACTCCACGTAAAATAACCTACATTGAATGTTAAGTTTACTGTTCTTTATGTCATTCTTTATAAAAAAAGAAACAGAGAGACAAGATAAGATATATGAAACACAAGCAAACAAACAACTATTTGCTCCCTAATAATAAAGCATGTTAACCTTTGTGCAAATGATTGTACAAAGTACTGAGTAACAAACTTGTGCTAGTGTAGGAAGTTATTTGTTGGTAAAGCTAACATCAAAATATTTTCATCAGCTATATGTTGTTAAACATTTTATTGAAAGCTAGGGTAATAGCCTAACACACTGATAAATTAACAGAAATACTTAGACTCTACCCTTCCTGTTCGTGATCATTAGACCGTTTCAAAAGTATGAAGAGTAGAAACCCTCTACTTCCTGGTTGTCAATAGTAAGGAAGACTTTTATGTCTCTTAGCGAAACTTTTCATTATAAATCTTTTTACTCTCAAACAGTTTTGGTATGCTTTTCTACACTAAATGATGTTTCCAGGAACTTTATCTTCCTCTCCATCAAAGCTGACCCAAGCATCTGTCACACGTTACTTAGAACTTTAAATCCAAACACAGACACTCGATTAAGAAACTTAATAATGGGAGCACTCAATGTCCATATAATATTCTTCTAGGGCATTGATTTTACTAGGAAATATCAAGCAGAAATATTTCATCTGAGCTAAAGTAGTAATGTCCTTGGTAGAAGCTGTACAAACATGTATATGAGTTGTCCTAAACTGTGGGCAGTATACCCACAGTCTTTCATGGTTTGAGACGGTTGGCATAATTAAAGCTGAAATTAAAATTCTCTGAAATTAATATTATGATTGCATGTGGAAAACTTTTTCAAAAGATTTAGATTGAGTCGACTGAATCTTTCAAATACAGATAATTGGAAGAAACCACTTTGTCGAGACAACTAGTTGCGGTTTTGTCACGGTTTACTAGATACACACAGTCTGCTTTACAGTATTACAGTTGAGTTGAGTGTACTGCAGACAGACGCAAGTGTTACATCGTCAAATGCTGGTCTACTCTCTCTGCTGTGGAATACAACCAGATTTCAGTGGTATGATAACGCAAATACAGTTATTCTCTTCCAGACGACTGAAATTTAATTCTAGCAGTATTCTCATGTAATGTGTGTGTGGTTTTTATCACAACAACAATCAGTTTATCACAGACAGTTTCTTAGAGACTGCCAGCAGAAAATGAATGAACACAACATTGTCGTTTGTAAATACTGCTGGTAATAATAACAATATACTGAACATATGTATGTTCTTTATACACACTGTGATGATCTAGCTATCTAGAGATGATATATGGTGGCAAGGTAATTAATGTCCATATGCAATCACAATCTCTTAACATTATTACACCTGTCTATTAACGAATTAATTTACCAATCGAAATATGTTTACTCATTCTATGGTATAGACAGGGATCTATATACCACACAGTAGACTTTGTCATTCTTTATTGTGTGATAAACATAACAGAGGCTGCCATTACAACAGTTCCCTGTATTAAAAGGAGAGATCTGGCAGTGGCAAAATGTACGGGTTATTAATCCCTCTCTTTGCTTATTTAACTACCGCACACCTTTACATATGAATAATGAAAAATTTGTCAAGTAATAGTCCAACAGTATGTGTACTGTAATCAGGAAATAAAGAAACCAAAATGAGGGCTTTACATACTTACTTTTATAGATGAAAGGGATGTTGTTGAATCATAATTAACTTAGCAAATCAAACTGATTTTAATACCTTGGTTTAAAATATAGGCTTTTGACTCTTTCAAAAATCAGAACAGCAATATGAGCAATTCGTCAGATATTTTTTATAAAAATTCCTATAACAAGCATGATTTTGTCTAAAAATATATTTCTCTTGAGATGGGACAGTTTTATATTACTGTAGACACCAATATTCACTCTTCGTTTGAAGTGTCATGACTTCCTTCAACAAGACAACAACAAAAATGGTTCCTTTAAAATCAACAGAAATTATCAGCACCTTTTGATTCAAGTGTTGTAAAGATCAATAATACTGCTTAGCTTTGACAGTTGTATACCTTAGACCTTGTAACATAAGGCTAAGTTATAAACTAAGGAAGGTACAGTATGCAAGGTGGATATCAATAAAAAGCAAATTTTGCATATATACTGTCATCAGGGTTTTGGTGATTCTTGACTTTTTTTTAGTATTATCATCAATGAGTTTTAGTTTTTTTTTCCGTATTAAATGAAACTGCACTTATCAAATAATCTTTGGTTTTGCATGTTTCTTCCCACTTGGGTAGGAACTCCAGTCGCAGCTGAAACTAAACGAAAAGTGGATTTCAACTGTATGAAAAACTGAGATTACTCTCTGCTGAGCTGATGCTTGTATTGGTACTGAGTGGGGTGGTTCTTTCACTGGACGAAGCCGAAGAGGATAAACAACCTGGGTCTGGACCCAGGCACTTCTTTCCTTCCACAGATGAACATGAGCACTGTCCATAACGGCAAGGGCTGTTGGCAAGTTGAGCTTCAAATTCTTGCAACTGATCCAGGAAGTTGACATTGGGAGCTATGTCAGTTTTTCTCTGTTTGACAAAATCGTAGGCATCATTCAGTGAAAGCCCTCGCTTCTGCATGAGGTAGGCAACAGTCACGGTGACAGATCGACTGACTCCACCATGACAATGGACAAGGATTCCAGATTTAGAACTCCTGGCTTCATCTGTAATAAAACAAAAGAAACAAATCATTTAATTAGTTTATTTGTAAATACAATTTACCACTTATATGATTGTGACATGGATGGATCACACAGAATAGAACAAATTGTACTCCATTAGACAATGTTCCCTCATAAAGGCATGTATGCTTTAACCACTGTATTAAAACTGATTATTACTATTAAAGTCACAGTGTGTTCCTTTAAACTTCCACAGAGGAAGTGGGATATCCTTCCAGACAGATAACTGTGTAACAGAGAACACTTAAAAGGAAGAAAGCAACCACCATGCAGATGCTGTGGTCTAAAATGGTTAACCATTCCATCAGAACTGGATATCCTGTGGTTTCAAATCCAAAAATAATGAAAACACAAACATCCTATTACAGTATATCATTGAAAGAAATTCAAACAGACTGTTGTATAGGATAAATAGTACTGTGCAAAAACTAACAGACAATATGATGGTTCGGGTTAAGTGTGGTTGTTTCCCCCTTCCAAGTCTCAACCACCTTCCTTTATAAACATTTTTACCCATTACTGTACAGAAATTTGCAGTGTGGCATTACAAATTAAGCACCTCAAGAATTCAGCCATTCAGCTGTCCGAACTGTTTCTTAAACTAGGTCTTTTCTACAGTAATTACAACTTGTCCAGGTTTCTATGTCTCTTACCCAAAAGGACATGTCACAGAAAAATAACTTTGAAGGTTATGCACTCAGTACTCCCCTTGAAGAAAGTCACTTACAGGGAGAAATTCACTCCTTCATTACACAACACTGGAATGTAAAGGTCAAATTACATGTACAATATACAGTGAGTTGAAAGCCATGAAGATTTAGTGATTTATCCATGGTTTCAATAATGTCTTTCTATAATTCTTTTTGGAAGGTCAATGGTATAAACTCTCAAGAAGACATCAAAATATATATGTAGGCTGTTATAAGAATGTGGGACTGTAGATTCAGTTAGTACTACAAGGTTTGTCTGCTATGTTAACATCGAGTTATTAGTGTGAAATACTTTATGACATATAGTTTCTTTCTTGGACATTCTTGCTAATAGTTGCTATATATCGTTTACCGCCGTTTTAAAGCATCAGTGTTAGTCCAATATGTTTATGAATCAGTGTAACGTGTCTCTCACTGTAATAACCAAAAATAAAAAGTTCATATCTATGACACATTCACAGCATACAAACTGTACTGGTGTATGTATGCTAATGACTCCATCTATTTTCAGGTTTGAATCCATTAGGTAAGTACTAGAAATCTGATACATCATGAATGCACATTGTATAGTGGACTGACCATACCTACTGTACAACATACCCATAGTATATTACAGGCAGGCAGGCCATTCACTGTTCAAAACATGAATAATTAATTTAATTTGACTAAATGTTATCTGGTAGAGGTCTGGGAAGCATTACATTGTGGTACCATGTAGTATATTTGCAACAATACACACTTCTATCCAGTACAGGATATATATCATGAGCACTTTATGTATTTGTAAACCATTTGTGAAATATTAACTTCCACATCCTGAGCCTGTTAGTGTGACAGCTTCCTATCATACTTTCACTTTCATTTGCAATTTTTTAAAGCCCTGTATTATAAAGTATAGCATATAATCTGATTTAATGATATCCAGGCTTGCTTTACATTTAAAGGGATTTTTAATCACCTTTCTAAAAATAAGGTTACTGGATTACTTTTGCATATAGTGTAGTGTGATATAGCTTGGAAACTTGTATAAAAATAACTGTAGAGTAGAAGTGTTTTGTGCAGCTTGGATATGAGGCATCTTTTGAAGAATAACAGTTACAGTACATGGTTCTTCACTGAATATTCCAGATACACCTGTATTGCTTACAGTATCTATGTAAAAGGACAAAGTTTGGGATGTAAAGTAGTATGTCCTATACTCGGAGAGAATGAACTTAAACCATTATGTGCACTTTGATGAAAAACAACGACAACATCCATTAAATCATTTCGTTATCTAGATCCTACATCACTTGTGAATTTAATTAATTCATTAACTAATTTTGCATATCTCCATAGAAACTATGCTTAAACCTCTGCCACTGGTAATTTTTATATGGCTATAATATATGCATGTAAATAGGCTCTAGAGTTGAATAGAGCTGCTCTATCCTGCAAAATATTTATTCCAGTACCTTGACAGTAAGAACTGCTGGAATCAGCACATTTCATGAAATATCATCAGCTTTTAGTATCTGTCTGTCATTGAACTTTCTTACTTTGTTGACGATTATTAAAATTTAATGTTTGAAGGTTGCAGTAGACTAATATTATCCCTTGGCAGTACATCCCTCCAGAAGTGTACAAATATGAACTATTTATACCAGCATAAGCATTTATGTTAATATAACAGGATCACATAAAAAGTTTTCTCCATAAAAGCATATTTAGGATCTAGATTTCTGAAAATATGAAATCTGTTGTGAAAACACTGGTAAATAAAAGTGTTGCCTCATGAAGTTTCTGAATCAGACTGCCATGTCAAGTTGTGTTTGTGCTTAGTATAAAAAGATTTCCATAAATAGTTAAGGACAATGTCCACTATTATGTGTCAATTTGTCTATGAATAGTAGCAGGAAGTGGTTGTGATAGAGATCTCTCATGCAAGCCACCATTCAGCCTTCTGGCTAATGGGGCATTGACTGCTGTTTAGGAAGACAATACAAAGCAAAGGAATTGCTTAAAATGTTCAAACCGATCTGTCTTCTTAAGAATAAATGGTAAAATCAGTCACACAACAGCATTGTTGTGTGGTTAATACAAAATTCTTTTGGTGAGTTGAAATGTATTCATTGACAACAATTCTTTGATTTTAGTGTGCTATAAATAAGAGATGTTTTCAAAAGTACTTTAACCTATACCAATATACATAACTGGAGTGGATCAAACACAAAAGGGTGACAACTTCACCAACAGGCAAGTCTTACAGAGTGTACACGAAATTTATATGCATTAACACTTTGATCTGTTGAGCCAATTGTGGCTGACACAGATGACTTTACAGCTGTAAAATACAGTAAATGTAAAGGTAGGGGGGAGACCTTTAAAACGTATGAGATTTAAATTTGTTCCCTGAATATATCTTAATCTGTCTGTCGATTTGTGCATGTGATATCCTCACATTAAAGAGGTACCACCATTCCACAGAGACATAGAAACCACATCAAAGAATCCACACAGCATAATTTATTCCTCCTACATACTGTACCAAGCTCTACAACAGCTCACTAGGATGCAATGATGTAGATCATATAAAAACATTAATCCAATGATGGAGATATTTTAGAGTAGTATTTTTTCTCCTGACATATTTTTACAGAGTTTGACCAAAACCAAATAACCACATGGTCATAGAGCTCAGCAGGATACCAACTCAACTGCAGGAGACCAAAAGATTGCAGTCATTTACGGATAGAAGCATCTGGGTACACCACCCAAAATTATATCAAGTTACAATGGTAAACAGACCATGTTGCTATGGTGATTTCTGTAATTCAAGTTATCAATATCAGTAAATTAGTTGCAAGACTAAACTTCAGAAGAGAAGATGGGTAGATGGTGACTTGAGTCTAGTCAAGTCACAACAAAGTGAAACAGATAGTCCACAACGCAGTTGAAAAAAAACGCTGTAATTTATGCATCTTTAATAATTAATGATACATCGGATAATAAACACCACATACAGTTTGTATACACGACTAGTTACAGACAGTGCTGCTGGACATGCTTTTAATATATATGGATGGTGTCTAAGAACTAATACCTCTGGCACTGAAATGAGGAATTAATTGCCATGGCGTTCTGTGCATGTACACCTGTAAATTATGAACTACAAGAATGTAGAAGTATTAAATGTAACAGAGCCAAGCACACCTTCCTGTCAAATTAATAATGAAGTACAGTAGTTATGAGACTACGATGGTGTGGAGGAGTTATCTATAGATACATATAGTGTCAACTGATCAAGGTACAGTAGTATGACAACACTGTTGAAAGCATATAAGACAAGTTTAATTTACATTGTTCAATAGTTCACAGGGTGTGACAAATAATGCTCATGGGTGAATGACAAAGATACAAGAGCAGATAATTACTTGGAAAGAACTTCCAAACAGTATTTTACACAACATGGTACTGTGCATGTATGAAACATGTTACTAGTTATGAGCTTTCCACTTAACCCTCTGCTTTAACCCTCTGCAACTATCAACTCCTGAGATCAAGCAAATCTCCACGTAATTTTAACAGAAATGGAAAATTGTGACCGGATTTATTCCATGGTTACTTTGGTAAGAGCCTTTAGCAGAGTCTACGTCAAATCACAATAAAAAACAGAATGGCATTGTTCCTGTGTCTATTCTGATTTTCAAGATATAATGTCACCCTCTCAAAGTTTCAATCTTAAATGCTAACTGTGTAGAATGCTCAGGGTTCAGTGACAATGAGACCAATACTTGCAAAAAATGTCAGTTATGTATTAAAATGTTCTCTAAAATGTGGCAACCACACTGCAGTGATATAAACATCTTCCTTGTAAAAGCATAAATTTGTCATTTCTCAAGCAATACAATTTGAAGTCCTTTCACACCACTACCATACAGCCTCTTGCTAATGTGTTTACCTTAATTCATTGTCCATTAGTGCATTATAGTCCAATGAATTCTCAAGTGGATTTGAGAATTAAGACTTTAAAAAAACTCATGAATATTCATTATTGCATAATCAAATACGTGGCACTATCTGGAAAAGGTCAGATCACTGGGTGTATGAAGGTTCAAATTTATTTACTGGGAGAACAGGGGTTACATTGGGAGGGTAAAATCACAGTCGCTTAAATGTTGAGATCATACTGTACATGCTAACATACTGTATATGATATACTTTAATTATGACTACTACTTGGCTAGCTACTGTAGCCTAGAACTTTACTCTAAAGACTGAAAGTTGAAAGATATTTCAACTATATAATTTGCACAATGTCTACCATTTTTAAACAAAAAGTGAAATAATGTAAGCTGAAACTTCATTATTCACATTCCTTGCTGTTGTCAAACTAAATGGCAAGGAAACTGGGGAAATGTTGATCTATACTGTACGTAGTTTCAATGGACAAAAATTTGAAATGCCATCTATTGTGTCATTAGTGAATGTTTACTATCCAACCAACTGGTCAGTCCAATTCCATGAATGAGTGTGTCTGACAGCCACAAGTCATTACCATCAAATTGTAATAAATCAAAATGTAATGAATTAACAAACAACTTTAATTGGTCAGTAACTGTGTATATCACAACTGCACACAAGATGGGTTAAAAGAAGATGTTGCAACCTAACCAGTAATTTATGGTTAATTCATGGATTTTTTAATCATTAGGTAATTTATAATGTGCTTGAGTGATGATTAAAGTTCCAATTTACAGTTTGTCATTGGCTAAATAAATAACCAACAATATACCTCCAAAACTTAATAACAAAATTGAACCACACCTTGCATGGAAGAATCCAACAAGTCTCCTCAAATCGCTTCTGTGATACATACTCAACATACACAGCACAGTAACCATCCTGGAGTGTCTTGGTAACAGTCAGTATATATACTTACAGCACACACCCAATGCCATACAGTTAAGCACCATTGATACAAACACACAGTGAAATGACTGGGCATGTTTGTGTGGTTACCATATTAAAGACCTGTTAACCTTTTCACCACAGTAGGTCCAACCCTCCACACAAGAGAGTTAATTGTCCTTTTTCACTCCTGGGTTTTAGTAGGATCAAGTTTCTGTCATCTGTGACAACTAATACATAATGAATTCATTCTATTACCCTTGAACCAACTAGTATTCATCAAATGAAAGGTGACAATGACTTATTTTATTATCAGCCATGTTTCTGGTAAACCAAATACTTAACAAATTCAAGCACACTCAAGAGGAAAGATCACTCATAAATTTCCACAAAACCATTGATACTAATACCCATGAGAATGTGAAAAACACATGGAAATGATTGGAGAAGGCATCATATTGTAAAACTGCCTGATGATACATCAGTCAACCTTTCATGAGGTAAACTTATTCAACCAGATAGCAAACTTAAGACTACAAAGGATGTTTGTTTGCAGTTGACACTAGGAACAAACTGTTAACTGTGTTATTATGCACAACAGCAGCTTGGGAGTAGCCCTACTGTATTTTATAAGCTATTTAAGTTGTACCATAGTGTTTATGAAAAATGGTATAGGACAATTTTTACTTACTACTTACTATCAATAGTTTGATCTATACATTCCAACACATCCAAACCGTAGAATCTTGATAATAATTAAAACTTTGATCACTACAAATCTACAATAACACTTTGTAATGCACAGTCGGTCACGTAGCAGTACTCCAGAGACACAATACATTAGCCTACAGTAAGTTGTTGATCAAGATGTTGTACACGATATTGTGCAACCTTTACAGCTACTGTGGACATAACTGTATGTGTATAGTACACCTCTGCAGTGAGTGCATGGCATAAATACAAATTGAGTTCCATAATCTCAAAGATTCATCCATCACCTCAGGGAGATTCTGTAGCTCAGCTAGGAAAGCATGTATCACTAGATGAAATCTCATTCTAGCAATTGTTTTGTTGATCTTTTCCAAAAATAAAAGCTTTCAATTATAGTGTCAATAGATCTAAGAAATATAGGGTGTCCCCCTGCTGCTGCATATCTTAAAACACTAGACATAATAATATGGGTGTAATTCTCATCACTAGACGTACAGATAAATGTGTTGTAATTCATGACTTACTGTGAGTGGTAACAGCAGTCTTCAGAACTGCACTAGTTATATAATGTCATAAATTCACAACTTAAATCAATCTTAAATCTATAATGCAGTTGCTACTGAATGTACCAGTCTCCTGACTGGTAACTTGTTTAGTTTTGAGTATTGTAGGACACTACATAGGACTGTGGGACCTGCACATGTATCAAAGCAAATCCACTACTGTGTTATTGTTCGAACCATTTCATACATGGAATGCCGGGATCTCTCAAATTGTAGGCTTTACAGGTATCGCTATTTATGTGTGTACATAATGGTGATAATGTTCATTGTTTCCTTTTGAATAAACAATTAAAGTTAGTCACTGGGTGGATTCAAAAGAAAATCAATTTATCTACATTGCAGAGTGCTGTAATCCATCAGGTACTGTGTGAAATTAGGGTAATGTCATTTTAGAATGTGCCTTGAACACAAACCTACCTTCTTAGCTTTCAACACATTAAACAATTTCTGAACTTTTTACCAATTTTAGAAGGGGAAAAAATACTGTGCTCACCACTGTACAGTACAAGAGGTGACATGAAAAACCAAGTTTGCTTTAAAATTTTGCATTATCAACTTTCCCCTTGATCATGTTAAAACTTTCAGCATACAGTACTTCCATGATAAGTCCACTGGGTCATAGTCATTAGAATGGTATAGTTTATGTTTTAACATATCCTGTACAGTCACCAGGGGAAGGATGCAGTTTTTTGTAATAGCGGATGTAAAATTACTTGCTGGGAGGAAATTGGGATTTAAGTTGGGTTCGTAATGTGTGTCACAATTTTAAGTACAGGAAGAAATTAAGATTGTAGGAGACTAGCTCCCACATCCCCATAATCAAAAGTACAATTATAACTGTGAGGCATCCATTCGATTGGCTTCTCACGGGAAGTTCAAGAGATTACAGTCATCTTCTAGCATTACTGTGATCTACATACAGTATAATAAAAAAAAACATAATTGCCCGTGTCATGCCTTTGTAGCTACTGTAGCTACCTTGAAGGCTGGCAAACATATATTTGTGCAGGGAAAATAAATTTCTGAAAGTTTCTTTAAGGTACCTTTCACTTACTGACTTTGTGAAGCAGTACTAAGCACTTTACATTTCCAAGAGTAGCCTAAATCAATATTGCATGCCAGAAAGAGGCCAGGCACAATAAACCATTACTCATGAACAAATGGAAACCACAACACATAACTGACATGGCCAATTTTTTTCACTCTCTGACATACGTATATGAATGTACACTAGCTTCTAAAATATAATTGAACATTTTCATAGTGCATTTACCTCTTCATATAGAGCACTAACATAAAGCCAATCTATTACTTTGTGCCCTTGCAAAGGAATGAGTTTAAGATCAACTAAGAAAATTCTCCAATAAAAAGAAGACTTAAAAGTTGGTAAGATGCCAATATTATAACTTATACCACAGGCAGAGGTGTTTAGAGACAGGTAATGCCATGGTGACACTGCATCACTGGGCCCCCTTTTTCAGCTCTTCATGTTCTTCAAGTTTGTTAATGAAAATGAGAATATAATATTCATGAGCCCATACTTAACCCTCCAAATTCTCCCTTCCCCCAATTGCCCCGGCACCAGGGCTATAGGCCCATCTGAGCACCTTTTCATCATGCCTGATCATACCAGGTAAGTGAGAAGTAGGCCTATGGTAAAAGAAAGTGATCCTTTGTATACAAACTGACTTACCAATGAAATCAATAGCTTCTGGAAAGTGTTCAGCCAAATTCTGATTCCACTGATCTCTGACTGGAATTTTGAGATATTTCAGTCCGTCATTCTCAAAGTGATTCGGAATGCTTGGTGTGACATTAAGTACGTAACTAATCTGAAATTGATGTAAGAGTTTTTGGTTTTCTGACTCTCTCTTGGATCCAAGGTAAAGGTAAGGCAAGATTTCTACTGGAAAATTGTCTATCTGAAACTCGGGTTTCTCTTCAGGAGAATTGTCTATCCTTAGTTTATCAAACCCTAAGTCTGGCAAGGAAACATCTGGGGAGCTTGACAAATCTTCTTCGATGATAAGGTTGGGATGACTTGATGCAAAGGCTTCAAATCCCCCTGTACATAAAGAATGAAAGAGAAACATTTGGTTTAGGATTAAAGTAAGAAATGTTTGTCGATCACAGGAGAAAAATAAAATGCAACAGATTTAACAAAGGTATCACATTACAAGAGTCTCAGCCTCATTTGTGTAGCATAGTATGGTAAAAACCTGATTTAACAACTTGCCTCAAAGCCTGGAAGAGGTTGAATTAATCACCATGTAAAATGTTTTTCTCTGTGACACGGCTAAGACATACATAATCTGATGTGTAAAATTATGAGTCTTATTCACCATCCTGTTGCAGGATGTAAATCAGGTCTCATTTATAGTTGTCCATCCCTACACAGAGCTTGTGTTGTGGGTTTGTGATTAGGACTTAAAGGTGGGACATTTGACTAACACAACACTGACACTCTAAACTAACTTAAAAGCTCCATCCCAGGATGCAACAAAGACTGCTTTACAAAGATCCATACGTTATTTAACCTTCTTTCACAAACTTTATTAAGGGAAGGGAAGGGAGGAATGCATGTAATATGTATACATTTAAAAAAAAAGTTAGATATATAACATAACATAACAAAACTCTTACCATCCAAATAGCTCACTCGAAACCCATTTTCTTTTAACCTCCTCAGCAATAGTACAAAAGTAGAGTTTGAATTAGCATTGATATCACAGTTTCTTGATTTAGCATCGTACAAAATGATGGAGGCAGTTTGCGATACTTCAATGAATTTCTTCTTCCCATCTTCACCATTTATAAGTCCTTTGAATGCACCTGCTTTAAGGGAACCATTCTGAAGTCTCTTCAGTAGTATATTTGGAATGGAAACTTTCAATGCATGTTGCACATGTCCTTGGCTGTAAGCGGCTTGTGGCCGGTAGTCTAGGAGTAACACGGCAGGTTCACTACTGCTAGATTCCAGAAGTCCTGCAACCATGTTTGGAGTACATCTCATTGTCATGATGTCAAGCTCACTGCAATTGTTGTTAATAGTTGTCTGGGCAGGCATTTTAATCATTTGGCGATGACTTATGTAAGAATGTATGTGTGCAGACTCCTTCAAGTAAAAGTTGAAACAAACATTTGGAAGGTTCATTAAATAAAAACCTTATTACAAAAAATAACATTAATAAGCAGACCAAAAAAGTGTTGTTTGTATGGCAGCAATGTATGCTTACACTGACTGACTGAGTTGCATCTAGCCTGACTGGTATACAGTTCACTGTTATAAACAAATCAGTATCACACATAAAATTTTAATTCAGCCGGAGATTAATCCAAGATTCAAAGTAAAATATCCCAATACTCGAGAGTCAATAAATGAAGCCCCAATTGATTCCGATAAACCTTCGAGTTGAATAAAAAATTATGGAGACACAATGATCAACGAATATGCGTAAGTTTATCCTTGCTCGTTAGTTCCGACTGTCCTATCCTCAAAAGCATGCACATTTATAAACATAGTCTGCCAGTATGAATGAAACTGTCTATGTTGATGGAAGAACTGCTGTAGTATCCCACTAGACGGATGGGGTGAACTTCCTTTCACGAATAAAAAAACATGACTCCCGGATGAAGAAACTTTACGAACCGAAATAATGTACAGTCCAAATTTTCTTTCTATCCAATGGAAAGATGTCGTTATTGTAGGTGACTTTACAGTTCCTAAAATTGGCTTTAGAAAACGCGGCCACTTGGACGGATATCTAAAAGCCGTGTAGCCAGTGTGGAGCACTACATATAAGCTTTCCTTACTACACTAACTGGGTAACATATACTGCGGGAGTACATTCGTGGAATACACACAGTGTACTAGTTGTACATACTGCACGTTGTTGACCATAGAAAAGCGCTAAGAAGATTTGATTGACAGCTTTTTTCATCAAGATCGGAAGTCACTTGCAACCGGATTATAATTGAGCCAATCAGATTCCAAGGTTTGGGATACGTTGCCAAATTGAAGTCTTCGTTTCCGGGCAACCGTAAGAGTAATTCAATATATTTCTTCCGGAGTTGTCGATTATATGAAAGCCTTGAAATAACATTGTGTGTATGTTTTATACTTATTATGAATGCAAAACGAATATTAGGTACAACAAAATTGTATTCCAAACGCTTTTCTAATTATTCTATGGTTCTTGTAACTTTAAAATTGAAGAAGGCGGCTTTATCATAAAAATAAATCAGACTTTAGGAAGACTTTATTTTTAAATTTACCCCTTCAATACTTTGGAAGGAGCAACAACACTGACCGAATGATATCGTAGCGCAACACAAGAAATGTATGGTGTCTTTTACAGACC
This sequence comes from Apostichopus californicus, assembly GCA_020650975.1. Taxonomy (NCBI): domain Eukaryota; kingdom Metazoa; phylum Echinodermata; class Holothuroidea; order Aspidochirotida; family Stichopodidae; genus Apostichopus; species Apostichopus californicus. The sequence continues at coordinate 2,556 of JAIPMN010002696.1, read as the reverse complement.
TTGAGATGGTTCCGTGCTGCCTTACAATCAAAGCAGTGCAGTATATTTGCGTTGAATCGAATCAGAGCCCGTATATCTAAATATACGGCTCTGAATCGAAACAGTAAATAGCGCCTCCAGTTCTTCTGGGTTGAATTTTTAAACGTAAGTGTTACCACAGAATGTAACATGGGTAGGATCATGATCAAACCGTAATGTTCCACCAAGAACATCAGTAACATTAAACTCAAGTGTGAATAAACTTACTAAACAAGTTGCCTATAAGATCTGAATTATAGTAACATTAACAATCAGATTTTGTGTATGGGAGAAGGAAAACCCAAATAATAAAGCCCCTTATGATAATAAAACATAACACTTACTGCTTTCTTGTTTTACTTTCTCTGAAAGTATGATGGCCTCATGTTTAGTACGATCCTTGTTGAAACTTTCAGAGTCATTCAGACTGCCTCTGAAGAAGATCCTGCTAGGATGTAGACTTTTCAGGTCCTCGTTATCTTGATATGTTTTACTCTCACGTATACGTTTTGCAGTATATACAGGCAAGCAGTTTGTGAACACAATTTCTCTCTCTATCTCTCTTGTTCTCTATTCTTTGTTGTTCAAATCTCTATCTATTGATTTACAAGCAGGGGCGGACTGGGTCTTAAAACCGGCCCGGGCATTTTTCACCTAGACCGGCCCATTATTCATTGATATGCTACTTACATAGAGATCGCCGTCCTGGGGGAGGGGTCTAAGGGGAGGGGGTCTCTTTTGAAGTTAAGGAATGCCTAGATGCAAAATGGTGCTTTATTTCTCAATTTTGTACGTTACAATAATCCTTTAAAAATGACCCAAAATTAATTTTCCAGAAGCAACACTTGATTAAACTGAGGAAAGTTAAAAACGTAAACAAAAATAGACAAAAAGATGTTTTAGACTGGAATTTATTTAGTTTTTCAAGCATTTTGTGACAACATGCTTGAAAAAAATGGAAAAAAACCTCTAAAAAATTAATAAGCACGGACGGGTTGCCAATAGCACGTTCTTTTGTTACGAACTAACAGACTAACTAACATGGTGATTTCATGAGCTGATTCCCACAGTAAAAATATATTTCTACACAGCCCGTCTGTATTCTATTAACTACTGTGAAAATGGGCTGTAATTTTTACCAGGCTCCCCAACCCACCGGCCTACCGGGCCACCGGCCCATCGGGCATTGTCCAAATGTCCGTTTGGCCAGTCCGCCACTTACAAGTAGAACTACAATCAATACGTTAGATTTGGTGTATCTCTCCATGGCCAGTTCCGCCTCCTCCGGCCATCGGGCCTATCCCTTCCCCAAACCTGAAGTTCTTACGAATCGGTAGGGATCTCCCTCGAGTCACAAGAGATACATACTGTCCGAACTTGCTGCAAAGCATGATCCCGGGTGACATGTTGGTATGGCTTAGAACTTAGAAATAGTTTACTGTATTTCGTTCAGTGATCGTTGTCCGGCTTAAACCTGGATTATTTTCTGTAACCATAAACCCGGGTCATAATTATCCAGATGGAGGATATTTTCTGGAAGATGAGACAATCAGTAGTGTGAAAGGGTTCCTCGTAATCGTCAGATAACAAGACTGTATTCGTATGCTAACTATTAGGACGTTAGATATTACATCTCATTTGCAAGTGTGTGTAACAAGTGTATGTAAATGTCATGATAATGCATCCAAATTTAGTGTGACCGTAAATAACGTTGCTAGGACCTATTCCGTGAAGTTAACTTCCCCGAAAGTTCTGATCAAGTTGAACTATTCCCACAGTTACGGAGGAGAATTACACAACGTATCAAAGAGGGTATAAGCTTTGAGGTTGGCCGAGGAATGTTTCTTGATGTTTGCAAATGAGTAACCATTATTCAACTTTTTATCATATTTATAGGCAGTATTAGTTACGTTTAATCCGTCATTAGAGTTCGTTCACTCAGTTAAAAAAACAATTCCAATGAAATTCATGAGTTTTCTTATTGTTATAATTATCAGAGTATTTTACAAATCTTTAGTGATAACATGCCTACTTGTTTAGAATACAACGAACAACTGACTCCGCACTCGCTCGATGTTCTTGAAAGTAACAAAGTTACGTATGGGTATCCGTCATCTTCTCAATCCTAGCAACTTCCGGTGTCTTGCGCAGGCTTTTTTCCCCCTGCCATCTCGTCACTGTGTCGCGAATAGAGCAATTCACGTTGGTTACATGATGCATAATTGAATATCATTGTTTCACTAAGCAAGATTAGCAATAATATTCGTTCAATTCTGTCGTCGCAATTTTAACATTATCCGAGTAGAAAACTATTACCGATTATGCATAAACGGTATCGTAAGTAGGTACATGCATAGTTTATCGAATTACATATGTAAACAGTATATTAAAGTTGACTTCAATCAAGACGATTTTGCGTATATATGAACAAAATGAAAAGTTTCGTAATCATAAAATAATATTTTCAATGCATGGCAGAATATGAAACGTACGGTATGAAGTCTTGGCCTACATACGCTAACATTAAGAGAGGTATAT
>JAIPMN010002695.1:0-12132 GCA_020650975.1 Apostichopus californicus | reverse complement strand
ATAAATATATTCGTATAGAAATTCCCTTGATAAATATTGGAAGCTATTAGCTTAAAAGCTTTGTCTACCTGCAACAATAGTTAAAAGGTATATTGTTGTTGGCGTGGGAATACTTTCTGGTAATTATGTATCACAATACTCGGATTTTTTTATGATATAATTAAGACTGATATGTTGCTAAGCAAATATTATATAATGGTGCCGTAATGTATTTTCTAGAACAAAAATGCAGAGTAAAGGACATGAAGTAAATCTGTATTTTTTGTCACAATCTCGTTGGCGAAATGGTAAGCCAATACGAAAAAATATCCCCCGATATTACTAATTTATTGAAAGCCGGTAATGAGAGCCCAGCTTGAAGACAGGTTGGTATAGACAAATTAATCTTTTACATACACTTTATACTGCCTGTTAAGAGACTTACAATGCTTTGACGAGTGGTTAGGTTACATATTTCGTATATCAGTGGATCTCCATCTTCACAAAAGATGGAAAAAAACTCTAAACATGAAACCAAAAATTGAGGCGATTTGTGATTTGAAAGAAACAGCATGATCAGGGATGTACAGTTCTATTTCCCAATCCGAATTGTGGCCACTAAAGTTTTGACGTATTATTCGTAAAGGTACAACCGAATCCTTCAATGGATAGAAGGAATTCATATACTTCAGTGCTTCCAATATTATACTTCAACATCCGGGTACTATTTGATTTAAAAGATGTCCCTCATTGTCCCTTTCTCAGTTCTAAATTATTTGCCTTTAATGCCGCATTCCTGTATAAAATTTCAAACCATAATATTTGTCCTCATTCAGCTTGAAAGCAATTGCTAACCTACTTTTCTCGAAGCAAAAATGTAATAACAAATCATCACAATGCGTTAGATACAAAGAAAACAGAACCATTTCATCAAAACACAACCCATGAATTTGATGATAATCAAACAATATTAACATTATATCTAAACCCTTTTTTCTTTGTGTCTCTCTTTTTCTCTTTTCCTTTTTCTCCTTCTCTTTCGTCTTCTTTTCTTCACAATTCCCTAGTCTCCTTTGACTGTAAAGGGGTGATGTTTTGAATCGATCGCACGTCATAAGCAGAATTGTCAATCTTTCATGGCTATACATAATTAAATGAGATCGGGCTTCGTGTGTACGACCATCTGTTTTCACTAGGAAGTAGTCGTTCTTTCTGGCTTCATCCAAACGAACGTGTGCATGTATGTGTATCTATAGCTTCGTGTTACGTGTTAAATCCTTATTATTCCGTCTTCTGAAGATGATCATGGCCATCTCTCGGTGAGTATTCGATTGGTTTAAAATTTGTATCATTTATCATTCTGGAAATTGTTATGGGGTAAGAATAATCCATTATATTATGATAATTTGTTGTCTTTATAAAAATAACGTCAATTCTCATAAAAATTCTTCACGGTGTCTGCCACGTTCTTCTCCCTCGAGTCACAACTGTTGAGATTCATTTTGAGGATGTTTTGAATTACATCTTGTGATAGAACTACCTGCTGTTTTATCCGGCAACATTATTAATGACTCTAAGCTATTACCTATCATTTAACGATCGGGAGGATAGTAAAAGGAAATCGCTCTTGTTGTTGTGTGTCGTTGTTTGGCCCCAGCACTTGAGATATTAATGGTAACTGTACTTTGCGCTCTTAGAATTCAATTTATAAGCGATTGTGTAGCGATTTATTTAGGTTTTGAGTAGTATTGTTTTCAGGTTTGAGGCATTCTGGAGGATTTTCATCATTCATCCAAACTAACATGAAATCTCTTTGCATGTATTATGAATTAATTATTGCAAAGGCAAATGGGTTTTCAGAAGTCGGTGTTGTTTGGGCTTGTGTATTAAACAAAGTCATCGTGTTCATATTTTGTCGCAAGGGGAAACTCAGACCAATGTATTGCTGCAGACGTCAGGCGATAATATATATTTTAAGAATCGAAAGGAAACATTAATTAGTCACTAGTTGAAATTTCGTGAATAAAAAAGAGTGCTAGTAGGACTGTTTCTTCAGGTAATAGTGCGATACATTTGAATGATTTCATCTTTATTTTGTGTACGAAGTTTTGAGAAATGGCTAGAATCATAGACGACATGCTGTTTAAAGTGCATTATTCGAGGCCTCCATATAAATTCATAGTATCTTTTTAAAGAATGGTGCTGGTGGTCGGAAGACCTGACTTGATGCATCACTGTACATACTCCTGGCTCCATATAATAGATCCCGGGTCGTGGGGCTGTATTACCTCTGACTACCCCAACCATCTTTCTCTCCTCAGGCCTGCCTAAATAACAAGTAGGCTTCACATTTTTGAAAATTGAATTTCGTAAAGTTAATAGCGAAATTTAGGCCTATTTTTTCGAGGGATAATCTGCATTAAAACTTCCATATTAACAGAAAGGTGAGAAACTGTGGATTTAAAATTTTCTTTTTATTATGATGTTTCTAGTTAATTACGTATACAAATTACCCCGTCATTAAGACTCTTTTGAGGGGAATGGTTTCCCTATTTAAAAAAAAAGCACTCTCGCATGCGAAGATGACTACATGTAGAAAAGACACTTTGTTTTCATAAAAGTGAAGCTGCAGCGAAACTGAGTACATGTGGAATACACTTTGTTTTTCATATAAAATGAAGGTGAAGTAGGGTAATCCATTATGCAAACATGTGAGTTCTTTCGTAAACAACATCACAAACGACTGAAATAAGCCTCCCTTATGTAAGTTACTTAATTACAGCTCAAAGGTGACAATACCAGTGATAATAGCCTACGGGGAGTCATGCGCGCGACCCTGATGAAGGAAAACAACATCAGTAGAGAGAAGCCATGCATGTACTAGTATGAAAGAGATTAAACGTGCTTAAAGATCTACGCATTCATGTTGCCATGGCACCGTAGTGTATTGAATGAAACAGGTTCATATACGAACAAAAAAACATTTAGATTAGCTATATACGTTATATAAACCAAGAATTATTAATTATAATCTCTTGATTGAAGTGAAGCATGAATGAATAATTCTTTACATTGCGTTTATATCCTACAACTATACTTGAAGTGAATGGTTGACTTGCTTTGTTTAGTGCGTTATATCCCTTGCTTGATGTAAAACAATGGTTGACTTGTTCTTCGCATACTCACTTGTGACGTGTGACTTCGTATATTTACTAGTGACTTGTTACTGGACAAACTTGAAGTCAATCATGAAAGATTAAACTAATATCACAGAACCAGGCTTCCGATGTAAATGATTGAACTGTCCTTTGTATAGATTGCATTGTAACCCTTGCTTGAAGTGAACCATGGTTAAGTAAATCATTCGTTACAATACAATGTAGTTTGTCCATTAACCCATTAAAGAATATACAAGTGTGACGGCGATAGCATTCTTTTCCTAAAATTATCATCTTTTCCTAAAATTATAATTGTCATTGCGTTTTAAAGATATTACCTTTAAAATATATAGGCCTATAATTAAAATCTTTAATTTACACAATTTGAAAAAACAGTCCGGATCTGGTTGCTAATGATACCATAATCCTTGGTTTTATAAATAAAAAAAATTCTCTCAAACTATTATATTTTTTTTTTGTAATTATACATATACTGCATGACTTCCCAACGTAATGCACTTGCAGTTGATACATTTTTAATGAGTCGTAGACATATGTATTTGACTTTTTTTTTTTTTTTTTGCTTTTTGACGCGTTTCCTATATTTTGCTAAATGCCTATAGTTAAGTCCTTAATAGGCATGTTAGCTTAACTATGAAGTTTGCCTTTCCCATATATGTTCTTTTTTCCCCTGTGGAGCTCCGTGTACATATATGCAGACACACTTACAAGGCAACTATATAACAGATTAACAATACTTTTTTCGTGTAGTATATATAGAGACAAGCGAACTACATAGCCATAGCCATGATCATCATTTAAAGAAATAACTGACCTTATATCAACGTTATCTTATTTTTCAGTTAAATGAAGGTATCACCACGTCCTGGAATATTTCGTTACCATAGTGACGGTATTAACAATTACCATACAAATTCAATCAAGCTTGTGAAACCGGAAGCCATTTATATATTCTAGAAGGAGTAAGTAAGAGAAATATCTCGGGAATGGGGAGTCGTCCATCCTCTCGAAGACGAGGGGAACTCTCCAACGGATCTATTGGAAACGAAACAGAAACCGACTTGCGAGCCGAAAATGCTAAATTAATAGCGAAAATCGCCGAACTTGAACAAGGTCATGTACCCGGAAATATACGAGAGGAAAACGATAAGTTACGAGAGGAAAACGAAGGGTTAAAGCGGCAACTGAAAGGTAGGTCGCAAAGTCATAGTTTACCCCATTGGCAAAATCTGGGCGATACCTTACAAATAAGGGAGAATAAATCCTTGAACGATTTTAGGCTTTCCGACCAAGTGGAGCAAGCGGCTGACCCGTTGCAAAGAACCAAAAGTGACACAACTAATAATTATGTAGACAGGATTGAAACATTAGGTCCAAGTTTGCGTAAGGAGAGCAAACAACCACGAAAAATAAAACCAACTTCGGTACCGACAAGAATGAGTGATATAGAGGCCTATGGTAAAGGTTTACCGCTCCCAAATACGGAAAGATTACGGAACAATATTCGTCGTACACGAAAGAAGCAACTCCGGACGGACAGTGGTAATTCAACGGGTAGTTCTGTGGAGCCCACCACGGAAGATCCCAACCGAAATGAGATAGCGAATTCTTCGCCAGAACGAACGGATCAGCAGGACGTCTTTTTAGGGGTCGACAATTTTAACTCGGGAGCGGACGATTCAGATAGGTCTACCTCGGAAGCTAAAGACGACCTTCTTATGTAAATATCAAACAAACACACACACACACAAATTGTAGCAATTCAATCAGCAAATTGTAGAAAGAATACACTGATTTTGGTCTTTTTTGGGCTAGATTTACGCTAGTCCCTATTTAAACGAATGGGAATTTCTACAGCCACTCGTGATATATACTGTACATTTCCCAGAGATTTCTCCAGTACCTTACATTTATTCCGACTGTACGAGATGGATGGAGATGTGGCAACATACTATTCGGAACCAACTAAATCTATATTATTATGAAGGTATATATGTCGACATGGAAGTGATGGTATCATTTCCGACAGTACTCGCATACACAAAACTGTTTCCTTTACTTAACTGTTGTATCCTGGGGAAAAGGTTACTATATGTTGTGCAAGACTATATATACTTTTTCTGTACTTTCTGACGAACGGATATTTGCGTATTTTCTGACGGGAAGTAGCTCCCTACTTCACCTGATGTAAAACAAAGTAGAAGCTTCGCAGATCATTTGACAGACCTAAATGCATTCTTTTTATAATACAGATGTCTAGTATTAATTTGTGGATGATTCCTAATTAGAGAGAGTTGCGATCGGATCTAATCCGATTTTAGAGAATTTATGCGTAACGAATTTTGTTTTCTTTGCAATTATCTGAAGTTAACACCGTATCGTCCCCGCCATTCTTCAGAATTATGCCTTAATTTCGGTAAAAAGTAAAAAGAGTATACATTTGCAGCAACGCTATTTTGGTTTAATTCAGCATATGATTTCATTTCTAACCACCGCCCACCCCCCTCCCCCACCCAAAAAAATAAACCGATGTATACGTCATAAGTTGAGTATAGGCTACACGATGATGGATATGGCGTACAATTATCCTAACTGCTGCTTTGTTCACGTGTACGAACACGTCCTATTTATGATAATTGGCTGCCAGGTGAATTTGATTGATTTGCACGTTTTGTGAAGAAAGGTGGGTGCTAGGTAAGATATAAAAATGTGTAGGATTCTCTACTGACTGCAGGGCAATTTCTTTCGAAGGTAGATAATATTTCGTTTGCAACCGAAGAAAGTCATCCCTATTAACGTAATATATTATATTTATATTATCATCTATTAAAAAAAACTGAGCCACGAATTCAGGATGTAGCGAAACATTGATTTTTGTTTGTAAATGGGTTTTGCAGTGTATATACCGTCAATTTTCATAACACGATGCAATGATGTACTCTCTTTATTTACCGTGACTGTAATCACGTTTTTAATTATATACCAGCACTTATTAGGTAGGTTGCTCTGCCGTCATATGATAATGCAAAAGATTTATTTTCAATTGACATTGTGATTATCCATCCCACCAAACAAACAAAGTATATGCACATATAGGTCAAATATGTGGGTATATCCCACTTTGATATTCGGTTTTCAACGAATTTTAAGTAAACTTAATTACCGGTGTACTCCTTCATAAAAAATATAAAAAATGTTGTTGTTTACAAATTTTATACAATGGGGATTTCTGTTCATCATTTTTAATAATATTTTTTAAATATAAATATCAAGGCTTAAATTTAACGCTGGGTATACGTTTATCTCCACCCCCCCCCCCATCCCCCCAAAAACTGCATAAATGTAGTCTATTCCTAACCAATGTATCACTTTTTGGCAACTCAGAATTGGTCAAACTGTCGTAATTTTACACGTTTTTGCGCAAAACTTTACCCAAATTTGGTTGGATACATCTACGTACCCAGTATTGGTGAAAATATTTTCCCAACTTTTTCAGAGAGTAGTTTTGGGGTTTCATTGTAGTCAAAATAAATGAACAAAGTTCGATAAAACAAGACTGTATTATTATTCACTTCACAAACAAAACGTAACATTTAGTAAACTAGATTAGTTAAGCCATACATACACCTTTCAAAACAATGCCTATTGTCTTTCAGTTTCAGGCCATCCTGTTGTCCAACTGTAAAAATAATTTCTTCAATTTTGTAAGATTATGGTATACCATCTTGTTGATATAACTTGGGCAGCTTAAACTTGGGCAGCTTAAATACACCAGAGCTTAAAATAGCTCTAGGCCTATGGTATTGCAACTGAAGTCAATGCTATATGGATCAATTGATTTCACATGTGTGAAAATACAAACTGTAACACGCTGGACTTCATGGCTAAATTAACTTTCAATAATAAACAGGGTTCGATTTGTTTTGTTCTTTTCTGCGCAAGGACGGCTTTTTCATTGATTTCTGGCATGTTTCTACTTTAGATTATTGTGTCAAAGAAAACTAAGAAGCAGCGCCTAACGTCTTTGGTATATAAAATCGGTTTTAAAGGTTACTTTTATCATCATTTAAACACAAGAGATATATTACCAGCGTATGTGTTGAACTATATAAAGGGCTTTACTCTTTGTGATGTGTTCGTTAATTTTTAAACGAGAAACAAACAAAAAACATGGAACATAAAAAAGTGATAATGCCTAAGCCCAAGTAGGGGATGGGATGGTGGTGGGTATTCAACTGCCAAGGTACGTACATTATGATGCAAAATATATTCAATTAATCCAGGGATGTGTTATTTTGACTACTCCAAGAGTGCGAGGTAGGACTGCAGAGGAAGGGATGGTGAGCAACGCCACAAGCACATATAACAAATTTTCTGAAAGAGTAAACCAATTAGTGTTCATCCCAAACTTGTAAATCTATATAAATGGAATGCTATTATTCTATGCAAAGAAACACGGCAATTTAGTTTTCAGAACTGTTAGTTAAATATTATCGGTCATGGATGTCAAATGTTAGGTTTCTTATATGACTTTTATGCGAAGATAAGTTCTTCAGTTTATTTGTGTGAAAGAGCGAAACAAAACCTGGCAACAGGTGTATATGGGAAAGCGAGAAGGAGTGGCGGGAGGGAGGGAGGGGCGGGAGAAGGGTAGATTAAAGAAGAGGGGTAGGGAAGGGGAGGGAATCGCATGATGATTGGGTATATTCTGCAGTGTCAATTGAGAAGGCAAATTTAATGCTTTACAACAAGATGATATTTATATTTTTGTATACTGATATATTAAATAGTTTTTTTTAAACTATTTAACATGTGTGCATGCGTATCTTGTTATATAATGTACATTTGTATTGTATATAACTTTACACTTATGATATTGCTACATGAAATGTTGAACGGTGCTCTTATAGGTTCAGAATGCTATGGAAGGTAAGAAAAGCGGGGGAAATGAAGATTAAAGGGAAATAAACAATCGGCAAATGAAAAACAAAATCGATTATATTTTATCTTTCTCGAGTTGGTGACCTACGGTATCAGTTTTAATGATAATCAGTATCGGCACCAAAAATTAGCATGCTAAAATTAAATGATGCATACATTTCCAAGTATGATATCCTTTCAGCTTTGTTGATCCTCCATATACTACTATTCCTATGTAGATCATTGAAATAAATATACAATTTAAAGTTTTCGGTGTGGATAACTGATTTTAGAGGGGCAATAAAATCATTGTTGAAATTTTAGCATGAGTCACCATACGCACTTTTATGGGGTGGGGGAGGGGGTAGGGAGCTACTGATGACCTTAGAAATGGTTTATAATGTAACAAAATTACATAATATGAGATATTGACAATGTATAATTTCAAATTTCTTTCATTTGAATGAAAATGACAGACAACTCCCTTAATCACATAGAGTCATTGAGTGTGACGTCACATAGCCCATATTCTTGGCGGAAAATGTGTCGTTCGCCCTTTATCAATTTGTACATGCAACACAATGAACACTGTTTATCGCTAATTTGACATTTGAAATTGCTACTGTGTCTTATTAATTGTAAGGTGTAGCAGCAAATATATGCGACGCTTGTAAAGCCTACACTTATTTAAACCAATGGAACAAAACATGATATAATAACAACAATAATAATTATGATAGTAATACCAATAACAATCATAATAATACATAATTACGAGTTTTGCACAAAGTGACCTTGAGCCTTCAGGCAGTTACACAATGACAGAAATGAACCAATGGAACAAAACATGATATAATAACAACAATAATAATTATGATAGTAATACCAATAACAATCATAATAATACATAATTACGAGTTTTGCACAAAGTGACCTTGAGCCTTCAGGCAGTTACACAATGACAGAAATGAACCAATGGAACAAAACATGATATAATAACAACAATAATAATTATGATAGTAATACCAATAACAATCATAATAATACATAATTACGAGTTTTGCACAAAGTGACCGTGAGCCTTCAGGCAGTTACACAATGACAGAAATGAACCAATGGAACAAAACATGATATAATAACAACAATAATAATTATGATAGTAATACCAATAACAATCATAATAATACATATTTACGAGTTTTGCACAAAGTGACCTTGAGCCTTCAGGCAGTTACACAATGACAGAAATGAACCAATGGAACAAAACATGATATAATAACAACAATAATAATTATGATAGTAATACCAATAACAATCATAATAATACATAATTACGAGTTTTGCACAAAGTGACCTTGAGCCTTCCGCTTACACAACGACAGAAATGAGATTAGCTTTAAATACAATTGATTGCAATTTTGGCATCCCTGCATATTTGGTTGTTATCCAACATATATTTTGTGTCTTAGAAATTTATTAGAATATCTCTTGAAAACCACAGGAAGGATATTTAGAGTCGCTATAATTTATGAGTGCGTAAAAGATTTATGAAAGCGACAGGCATAGCTCGGTTTTTAGCTTTGGAAGATCTATATTTCTATAGTTGTTGATTTATATGCAAAATTTGCAATCAGAAGTTTGCCAAGAAAGAAGCCAAAGAGGAAGTTTTATACAATTATGCTTGAATTTGATCAGAACTGCCACCAAACATTAACGTTTTCCAAAGCACTTTCATTTGGGATTTTCTGAATTAACCTTAAATCTCATTTAATCCAGAACTGAGAGGGAGTCGTTAGTTCATTGCGTCAGTTTCAACGACCCACAGGACCACTCCCTTCTTTGAAATCCGGCATAAGGCTTCTTGTCATAATTAACTCTTATTTCGCACGTTTGTACAGATATATTTGTTGATGGTCATTGGTTATTAGCTTCATATTGACGCATTATGTTGTCGCATTTCCTAATCCTGAAGGTAGGCGGGGTGTCGGAGTATGACAACATCATTTTCTTCAAGGTCTAAACTGGGTTGTAACAAAGTAATTTTTCTTCTAACTTTGCCTAACAGAAGTGTATAGGTAGTGCCACTGGCCAAAAAAAATAATAATATCGAGTTTCGCTGTTAAATGCCGAGGTGGTCCCCTTGAAGTTTGCGGCAGGGAGTTGTAAGGGCCTAACAACTCCTAAAGCTTAGCCAAATCCCGAGCATTGAAACACATTGTGAAAATATGACTGTACAAAAGTGGTGTAAGATTCCTACCTTACCTGTACAGTCTTGAAATGTTATCGATTCCTTGTCCGCAGTTAAATATAAATGAAAGCAGTCACTTCCACTTTTACGAAAATCTCTCAACCGTGTTAGTACCGTCTACAGTAAACCCGCAATTGCATGAGAACCAAGAACCGTTACAACGTAATTTCCTGCGGGATTGGGGTTGGTGGAGGAGGGGGTGGGCGGTTAGGCTGTTTCAGAGCAGCTCCATGCTTTGTTAACCGATGAAATTTCCCTCGTTAGAACAATAGTGTTCATTGTATTACAACCACTGTGACACGATGGGTCTTTGTTTTGCTACGTAACCCCGCCTGTCCATGCAGAGAGCGTGGTTTTGAAGCGCTATCAATCACAATAGGATATGCATACTTAGCGTGTTAGCGATTGGTAATAACTACCACACGATCCCGAACATTCAGAGTGTTTTTGGACAGCTCCTGCATGAAATGTCCCACCGAATGCAATCACTTCTCACCTTTGAGGGCGACAGAACGAATTTGTAGTACATGTTATTTCAAAGCAAACATTACAATGGCAGCATTGAAATTATACTGTGCAGTGGGATTCGAGTCAGTGTCTCAATTCAGTCCTGCCTGCATGCTTTATACCAACAGTTAAACTGGCCAGTTTTAAAGCTTCTCGGCCCTTTGGCTAAATTCATGTGGAGCATTCTGTTTCCCTTGAAGGGGAACCGTGATACACACCTGAAGATGATCACACCCCAAAGTCTCGATGCAAGAGGACTGGGCTTGAGAGCGGATCAGTCGTTCGGTTGTTTTGTTTTTCGTGCCCATGTTTTTTCTTGGGTGACTTTTCCTAAAAAGTACCATGACCAGTCTTAAAGGTCATCCAATCGCCCCCAATTATGCTAGTAAGTCAGATACTGGTCACCCAACAAACATTTTACACACTAAATATAAAGTTATCCATAAAATGATATTTAATTGTCTCTTTAAACATTCTTCGTTGAGGGCTGTGAGCAAAATGGAGAATTAATAGAACCTTCAGGAAAGTATTCTAGTCGCTTATAGCAATCTTAACCGTGCAAAAGTCTGACAAGAGAACACTGATGACCTTTTAAAACCTGATGTTTCTAATTCCACAATAAAAAAATGAGTGCTAGTATGATATTTCTATAGCTATTCTGGTTTTCTATATATTCTGCTTTAAATTATACTATACTGCCACAGATTAAGCCTGTCATAAATTTATCATGCATTACACATTATTCCTGCGAATCAGTTCAGAAACTATTAGATAGAAGCACAAATCAAGGGTAGTGGTTAAAAGGACGTCATTGTTTCGAAACCATTGTCAATTATTGGTTGACATTTATTCTACTCTTGTGGTCCTATTGCTTTTTAATGTTTGCATGTATATACCCGAGCCTTCAAGGAATACCTTTACCCTTTCATTCATATTTATATACTGACAAAACGACACGGTGACGTAGCGTCAATCGTGACGTCTTAATAGGAGAAATGTGTTGCGTAATTGATTGGAAAAAAAGAAGTGGTAATTACATTTTTACCTGCCATGCAAGCAAGCTCTAACCAATCGTGTGTTGTTAATCGAATCAGGTGTGTTATATTACCTTGACAGTTCGTGGCAAAGACACTCAATGTTGATAACATATTTGTATTCAGTGTAGTCATTTGTCAAATGAATCTGATACACGACAATGAATCGATTGAGAGCGGATTCTGAGAGAGAAAACATCGTGAATACTCGAGGAAACATGTAATCAACCATTTCCTGATCAGGAAGCTGCGAGGAATATATATA